>CM042550.1:18357105-18367105 GCA_023630585.1 Cranoglanis bouderius
TAAGACGATATAATATCGATATTGTGATAAATTGTCACTGTTCACTTTCCTGAGATATCTAAAAAAAATAATAAAAAATTAAATAATTAAAAACTCTGACTGGAATAAGAAGATTTGATGCTAAAATTGCAAACTGAATCTTTAAAACTGTTTAAAAATACATACATTATATATATATATATATATATATATATATATATATATATATATATATATATACACACACACACACACATATATATATATATATATATATAAAATTATTAGAATGTATTAAGAGTCATTGGAGAGTTTTTTCTAGTCAATTATAATTATTGCAGTCATTAAATTAAACCATTATGAAACTTTTTATAAAACTTTTTCTTTTTTTTTTTTTTTGCTGGCAGTTGTCAGCAGTCCTGTATATCGTGATGCATGAAATGAGAAAGGTCTTCGAGTATCATGATGGTCAGATCTTCCAGCCCGAGAGCGACACACAGGATGAAGCGACTGAGCGGCGAGAACGTGACGTGACAGAGAGACAGAGAGACGCGGGGATTACTGCACTCCTGACGGGGTTAATGATTGTGGATGGGTATCAATAGGCCACACAGGGGGCTCGGGGCTTTAACCCGAGTGAAGGAATGCCTGCGAGAGCCGAGGAGAAAAGACACACAGCCTCTGCTCATCAAAAGCCCCACCATCAGATAACAAAAGGGTTCAGTTTGCCTGGGTGGCCTTTCAGCAGATCAGCCCTGGGGGGGGGGGAAGCTCGAGACCCTCCAGCCTTCTCATTCAAGACCTCCAAAGCCTTTTCTCTTCTCTCTTCCCCCTCTCCACATTCCTTCACTCACCTCTCCATACCGCTCGCACCCTTCTCACTCTTCTGGATACACACTGGTTCAGGACAGAGTCGCACATGTGGAGGTGGAGGACAGGAAAGGTCCACCAAAAGGAAGAAGGAGAAGAAGATGGACAGGTGGAGAGGAAGGTGGTGGACATGTGGGACCTCCAACACTGTGAATTACACTGAGCACGTGAATGATCTGATCATTATCTGATTACTATCTGTTTTACAGATAAATGTACAATATCTTAACTCCATGACTGAACTTATTTTGTCTAATGATCAGATTACACAGCACATGTTTACTGTTAATCTGATATTTCAGCGGTGTCTTAATGTCACAGGTTTTCTACTAAAAATGTAAATTAATCAGGTCAATGCTAACACCTGATTGGTTGTTTCATATTGAGCTAATAACTAATCATTTCTGGACCTTTTTCCCCGTCAAATTTTGTTTGTATTTTTCACTTTTTATTAGTTAATAAAGAGGGGGTTGGGTGTGGCAGAGCAACAAAGGTATATCATCGGTACTTATTTTGTTTTTTCTTTCTTTTTGGTCCTTTTTTGCTGTATTAAAAAAAATATATATATATATATATATATATATATATATATATATATATATATATATATATATATATATATATATATAAACAAAGTAATATCTTTTGTTTTCCTGCATTTTGCTACATGCGCAAACAGAACCAAAAGAAGAAGAAAGAACTTCTCTGGAATGAGTAAACACCAATGACGTAATAATAAAAACAAATAAAAATTCCCATGAAGTGATGATCACTTAATGTATCCTATAGTTTTTAACTTTTTAATATTAGCATCCTGTTATTTTCCCCCCCTGTTAATTTAATTATTTAAATATTTAATTATTAAGTCTCCTATAGATTTTTCCCCCATTTTTCCAGCTGATAGCCGTAAACGACAACAGTCATCTCCATACTGAATTACTGACACGATCTTAGTGTAAATACATCCTGAGCAAACATACAATCAAAATCTTACTGAACTCAGTAGAGAGAAAGAAAGAACGACAGCAAAAATCTCCAGGACAAAGAGTTGATGAATTATACAGCGCCCTCCACTAATATCGGCGCCCTCTGTAAATATGAGCAAAGAAGGCTGTGAAAAACTTTCTTTATTATTTAACCTTTTGATCTTTTGTTTAAAAGAATTCACAAAAATACTCTTTGTTAAATATAGGTGTGCAACAATTATTGGCACCCTTTTAGTCAATACTTTGTGCTACCTCCCTTTGCCAAGATAACAGCTCTGAGTCTTCTCCTATAATGCCTGATGAGGTTGGAGATTACATGGCGAGGGATCTGAGACCATTCCTCCATACAGAATCTCTTCAGATCCTTCAAATTTCGAGGTCCACGCTGGTGGACTCTCCTCTTCAGTTCACCCCACAGGTTTTCTATGGGTTTCAAGTCAGGGGACTGGGATGGCCAGGGCAGGACCTTGATTTTGTGGTCAGTAAACCATTTTTGTGTTGAGTTTGATGTATGTTTTGGATCATTGTCCTGCTGGAAGATCCAACCACTGCCCATTTGAAGCTTTCTGGCAGAGGCAGTCAGGTTTTCATTTAATATCTGTTGATATTTGATAGAGTCCATGATGCCATGTATCCTAACAAAATGTCCAGGTCCTCTGGCAGAAAAACACAGCCCCAAAACATTAAAGAGCCACCACCATATTTAACCATGGGCATGAGGTACTTTTCCATATGGCTACCTCTCTGTGTGCTCCAAAACCACCTCTGGTGTTTATTGCCAAAAAGCTCTATATTGGTTTCATCTGACCATAGAACCCGATCCCATTTGAAGTTCCAGTAGTGTCTGGCAAACTGAAGATGCTTGAGTTTGTTTTTGGATGAGAGTAGAGGCTTTTATCTTGAAACCCTTCCAAACAACTTGTGGTGATGTAGGTGACTTCGGATTGTAGTTTTGGAGACTTTCTGACCCCAAGATGCACCTAACTTATGCACTTCTCCAGCTGTGATCCTTGGTGATTTTTTGGCCACTCGAACCATCCTCTTCACAGTGCATTGAGACAATATAGACACACGTCCAATTCCAGGTCAATTCATAACATTTCCAGTTGACTGGAACTTCTTAATTATTGCCCTGATGGTGGAAATGAGCATTTTCAATACTTGTGCTATTTTCTTATAGCCACTTCCCATTTCGTGAAGCTCAACAACCTTTTGCCGCACATCACAGCTATATTCCTTGGTCTTACCCATTGTTATGAATGACTAAGGGAATTTGGCCTATGTGTTACCTCATATTTATACCCCTGTGAAACAGGAAGTCATGGTTGAACAACTTCCTGTACCTAGTCACCCAGGTGTACTAAACAAAATGTACAATATCAATGGGAATATACTTCAAATATATTTTTCTCATATGAATTCATGGGGTGCCAATAATTTTTTTTTTTTTTTAAACCTGTCTTGTATTTGCAATTGTTTGATATCCATGAGAGCAGAGTATTTTTTATTTTTTTTTAGCAAGAGATCAAAAGGTTAAACAATAAAGAGAATTTTTCACAGCCTTCTTTGCTCACATTTACCGAGGGGGCCGATATTAGTGGAGGGCAGTGTAAGTATGCAACTACATATGCAAGCAAGTTTAAAGTATGTAAGTAAGTAAGTAAGTATGTAAGCACTTAAGTAAATATGTACGCGAGTTATTAAGCAAGTAAAGTATGCAAGCAAGAAAATAATTAAGTACACAAGTACGTAAGGACGTAAGAAAAATACGGACATAAGTAATTGTGGAATTATGTAACTTGGTACAGTACTGTGCAAAAAGTTTTAAGCACCCTATTTTTTTTAGCAGAAACTTTGTTATAGATTTTTTATTTTATGACGTCTACATGATCAAGTCAGTAGAAAAAACATTTTAGATTCCCAAACATTAGTTTTCTAGCACAAAATTAAAATGTTACAGAAAAATGTTTGTGTGTCATTAAAGAAAGCAGCAGATTACGTAAGAGACACTTTTCAGACCAAAAAAAAAAAAAAAAAAACACAATGAAGGCTGCTGGGTTTTGCTGCAAAAATAAGAAGCGAGTGCGAAAGTCAAAGTCTCCAGAAGAACTGTGTCTGGTTCTGCAAGATGCTCAGTAAAACTTACCAGCTCATTTCCTTATAAAACTGCACACATTGTACCGGAGACTACTGTTTTTATTTTTATTTTTGTTGTCACACCAAATATTGACTTTGTTTCATTTACTACAGTTTACTGCTCTTTACTGTATTTTTGTTTTTTAATGTAGAAACATTTAATTTCATTATTTTGAAGGCATCTTTGCTCTACAGCATTTCTTTGCATGTGCCTAAAACTTTTGCACAGTACTGTGTGTAAGGAGATAAGTGTATAACTAGGTAAGTATTTATGTATGTAAGTAAGAACATAAGTAAGGAACTATGTAAGTATGAAAGTAAGTACACAAGCATTTAAGTATGAAACTAATCATGTGACTTAGTAAATATGTAATTAAACACAAGTACATAAATATACAAGTAAATAAGCAAATACATAAGTATGCAATTTTCCTCTGGTTCAATAAAGTATCGATCAATCTATATATATATATATATATATATATAAAATAGCAGGATGTTTATTAATTTCATTTTTTCCCCTTCAAGCCCCTGCCACACTTAAAACTAAAATCTGATGAAAAATGATATAAAACAGCACTTTTATGGACCAAGCATAAATGTAAGGACTTTTTTTTTTTTTTTTGCAATTGTAGGAGGGAAAAAAAAAAAAAAAAAAGTCACGGTTTCTCATTTCTCCTTAAACGGTCTGAAGGAGGATCACATATCTGAGGAATGCCGGAGAAAGCCGGACGTGCTGCCTCAGCGATTTTAGTACACAGGATGTGACCTTTTTGAGGAAGCGATTATTGTTTTTTGCTCAGCACAAGCTCAGAGGTCACGCTTCTGTCCCAGTGACCAGAAGGTTGTGTGTTCAAATCCCTCAGCTGCCACAAAGACACTGAGGAGCCTGATGAGTGTGATGAGCAGTGTGAGTAAGACCCTGACATTCACTTAAATAACCTCAGAGCTGTAGAGGCTTTAAGCGCAAGTAATTATGCAAGTACACATGTATGTAAGTAAGTCCCTAAGTGAGGAAGTATGTATGTAACTACAGAGACGAGTATGTAAGTAAGTACACAAGGATGTAAAGGTGAAATTAAGAATGTAATTTAGTAAACATGTAATTAAATATGTAAGTAAGTATAGAAGTACATAGGCGAGTATGTAACTACGTAAGCAGGTAAGTACGCAAGTATGTATGCTACTAAGTACTAGTAAGTACACAAGTAAATAAGTACATACTCACAGAGGGTACATCCAAGTGCAAAAGTATGCATGTAAGTAAATACATAAGTAAGCCAGCAAAACATATATAAGTAAGTACACATTTACGTTAGTATGTAAGAAAGTAAGCACACGAGTAAGTAAGGGGGTAAGTAAGTGCCGAATTATGTAAGTATGCAACTAGATAAGGAACATAAGTATGCAAGTGCATAAGTATGTATATACGTATGTAAGGAGATAAGTACGTAACTATTGATGCATCCAAGTAAGAACACAAGGAACTACTTTATGTAAGTATGTAAGTACACGATTACGTAAGTGTGAAATTAAGAATGCAACTTAGTAAACATATAAATAAATATGTAAGTAAGTACATAAGTATGTAGGCAAGTAAGTATGTAACTATATCAGTAAGTACATAAGTATGCAAGTATGTATGCACCGACATATGCAAGCATGTAAGTACACAAGTAAATAAGTACATGCATACCTATGTAAGTCAGTATGTAAGCAAGTACATAAGCATGTAAGTAAATATGTAAGTATGTAAGCAAGTACGCAAGTACTTAAGTAAATACATAAGTTATTACATACGCAAGTAAGAAAATAAATAAGTAAGTAAATAAGTCAGTAAATAAAGAAATGTATTTTTCAGAGGGGCAGCACAAAGTGAATATTTTTTGTGTTTGTAACCTGCGTAAGATTTAGTGTAAAAAAAAAAAAAATTTTTTTTTAAATAGATGCCCTTGAAAGCTTAATTTAACAAGAAAAACAAAACAAAAGATGTTCTGATGAATAAATAAATGTAATTTGCTCACTGAACGATTATATTAACTATATACTGTATATTATATACCTCCTTTAATGTGTTCGTGTTTTAATACAGCATTCTGCTTCATTTTAGAAATAAATGTAACGTATAATGTATTATTCATTTCATAAGGATAACAAAAAACTATTTTGCTTTCTGCTATATGAATAAATGTCGTGTAGGTGCATGTTATTCTGTACGTGTGAGTTAAGCATGAAAGATGGTTTGTGTTTTTTCACCTTCATGACTTCCAGATAACATTTCAGGCAGAAAAAAAAAACCCCAAAAAACAAATCGCACTGACGTTTGTGTTTTCTCTTTCAGACTTCCTACTACTCTCTCTCCGCCTGATTTCCCTCACCTTGCCGTGCCTGACCCAGACGAGACGGCGTGTCTGACGCAAATGCCTGTGAACTGTCGCACAAAAAAGAGTGCTGATGAAAAGCAGATATGCTACAAGAAAAGAAAAAAAAAAAAAAAGATGAATTGGGGACTTATCTACCTGCATCTCTCTTTTTTTTTTCCCTGTTCCTTTTTTCTACACTCCGTTTCCAACTCTACCCACATCTCTGCATGCTTTTGTTCCACTTTTCTCACCGAAAACGTGCAAGTACACAAGTACATAAGTATGTAAGAAACATAAGTATGAGACACAAGTATGTAAGAAAGCAAGTACGTAAGTAAATAAGTACACAAGAACGCAACTACACAAGTATGTAAGTATGTAAGAAAGTAAGTACACAAGCACATAAGTATGTAAGAAACCTAAGTATGAGGCATAAGTATGTAAGTAAATAAGTACACAAGAAAGTAAGTACACAAGTATGTAAGGACGCAAGTATGTAAGGACGCAACTACACAAGTATGTAAGTAAGTAAGAAAGTAAGTACACAAGTATGTAAGTATGTAAGAAAGTAAGTACACAAGTATGTAAGGACGCAAGTATGTAAGTAAGTATGTAAGAAAGTAAGTACACAAGTAAGGAAGGACGTAAGTAAATGCAAAATTAACCAAGTATGCAACTATGTAAGTAAGAACATAAATAAGGAACTAGGTAAGCAAGTATGCAAGTCTGCAAGTGCATAAGTTAGTACGTAAGTAAATAAGTAAGTAAGCAATTACATAGGCAAGAATGCAAATAAGTACACATGTACCCATAAGTACACAAGTACCAAATTATCTATGTACATAACTAGGTAAATATGTATGCAAGTAAGTACACAAGTGCATAAGCATGCAGGTAACTAAATACATAGATATGCAAGTAGTTAAATAAGTAAGTCAGTCCATTAAGTCTTTCGCAAATCTTCACAACTCGCGATTCAGATCTGAGAAAACTGGAATTTTTGTTAAATTATATTACCATTTTTTTCCTTTAAAATCAAAAACATTCTCGGGGTATTCAAACCTGAGTCGGAGCATGAGCTCAGGTTGTGATATCATTAAATATGCAAATTATTAGAGGACGATCATGTGATTCCCAAAATATTTTCCCTGCAGAATCAGCATGCTAGGCCAGATATCTAGGTTTTATGGATAGCGGGATGATGTGGGCGTGTTTCTAATTCGCCTCTCACGCATATACATAGATATCTGCATATTAATGAAGGGAAAAGCTGCAGATGTTGCATTCTGAGCAAACGTGAAATGAATGATTATTGTATATCGACTTATTGTGATCGATTTTTCACGCTCTTTTGATCCAAGTAGCTGTAACACGCATCGTCTTGATTTTTGGCACGAAGTCAAATCCACTTCAGACATTTCAACACGCTCGTTATTATTTACTCCCTCACTCAGTCTTTATCTTTATTCACCTTCACTCAGAGTGAGATATCCTTCTCTGCTCCTCCTCCTGTTTACGGCCTACAGTTAGAAAAAGAAAAAAAAAAAAAAAAAAAAAAAAAAAAAAAAAAAAAAAAAAAAAAACAGCCGCCATTGTTCCAGCGAATACCACAGTGGCACTTCAAACGAATGATTCACAGGAGACGTGTCTCCAGAGCGCCGCTCTATCTCGCCTCGCTTCCTTCCTGCCCACGGCCTCCGCGTTTCCTTGTGCTGATAAAACACCTCATGCTCCACACATACACACGCACACGCACACACACACACGCACCCACACACACACACACACACACACACACACACACACACGCGCGCTACGCCGTCTCCGTCGAACTCAACGTCACAAACTCTCACGGCTTTTGTGTTTTGCTTTTTGTTTGTTCACTGATCTTGACTTAGATTTTTTTTTTTTTTTAAGGAAGAAGCCATCTGTCTGGAAGCACACACACACACACACACACACACACACACACACACACGCACACACACCTGGCATCGACTGAATATGTCCGATGGCGTGAGGTGGACGTTGAAATGTTTGAGGACGCGGACAGCCTGGTCCCGAGCCTTCTCCGAACAGTCCAGAGTGAGACAGCAACCCTCTGCAACCTGTGACCGGAGCTACACACACACACACACACACACACACACACACACACACACACACACACACACACACACAGCTAATTAATGGTTATGCCTACACCTAAATTTAATTCTAATCTTAACACCTCAGAAACATTTTTTTAAAGGGAACCACAAGGAGAGACATTTGGTCCCTAGTAAGACATAAAAACTTGCCCACAGTCACACAGATCTTTCCTGCTCTAGCATACAGTTGAGAGCAAAGGTTTGTGCCCCCATCTCTATTTCACAATTAATCTACAAGAAATAACATTCCAAGATTTAAAAAAAAAATGTTCAAAGCACAGTAGAGATCCTTAATCCCGCAGAAAGGGATTTAAAAATAAATAAATAAATCTTGTATATCCTAACATGGATTATTTGTCCATTCTGTCATCAAAAAAACAACACAGGAAAAAAACATTTTTTAATGATTAATTTTATATTTTAAAAAGCTATTCATATTATATTAATATTAAAATTCATTATTTAAAAAAACATACAAATTATTTATCCATTAATATTTATTTATACAATTGCATATGACTGAAGTTCCTTGTTTTTAAAAATCTGGATGCAAGTATAAAATGGTACACACACACACACACACACTTACAGATTGAAATGGCTGACCGGAAGTGAGGATGATACGACCTTCCTTCCGAGCAATCTGTTAAAAAAACGGCAGAAAAGATAAACATTAGGAAAAGTTTCAATATGTTTCATTAAAACAAATCTAGTTGAAACCTTCAGAATTATTGGCACCCATTGAGAGAATGGATTATTTAAAAAAAAAAGGAAATCTTCAAAATATTGTATGAACAATATTAATAATTCAAACGTTTTACTCAAACACATGGAGAACCTACTTTACACATGGAGAACCTCCAAATTAATTTGGGGGGGGGGGGGAAGCAAACAAATGGGGGAAATAAAACAAAAAGACACAGAGATCAGGATATAAATAATATAACAATTAAATTAAAAGTTCTACATATTTAGTTAGGTGGCAAATTTTCTCTCAGGTTTGTTTAGATTAGGTGTGGAATGCTATTGGCTGTTGTGTAAATCAGTCAGGTACTCCAACACACCATCACTCTGACTTCCTGTTTCAAAAGGAAATACATCAACGTACAGAATCAAATCACGGCTCTCACGCCATTGCATGGGTTTCTTCACTTTAAGAGATGTACGTTTGAACATTTTTCACTCATAACATGAAGGGTGCCAATACTTCCGGAGTGTTTAGTGTGTGTGTGTCTGACCTGCGCAGCTACTTTGTGGTCGTCCGTGTTCTCCAGCATCAGCACGTCGACGCCGACGCAGCGCAGGTACCTGCCCAGGCCCTGCAGCATGTTGTCACACACCACCCGCAGCTCCTGAGGCGTTATGGAGGCTCCGTGCTGCTCGCCGTTCCCCCTCACACACTCGACCTGATCGCCCACGCACCCGATGGCACTCTGACGAGCCTGGGGACGAGCCAAACACCCACGCTAGGCTTTGAACATTTTTTTGGGATTTACCTCAATTAATACAACAATAC
>CM042550.1:18372105-18374605 GCA_023630585.1 Cranoglanis bouderius
CATCATTGTGCGACAATCACTCCTCAGGTTCATGCCACATATACATCACATGACTAAATGTCAGTATCTTATTGGTCAATGAGAATTCAACAAATTAGCATGTGTGCATTATTTATTTAATGGAGACATTACATTAGACTGTTTTTTTTTTTTTTTATTCCTGAACTTATACCCCGCAGACACCCAAAGAAAGATGGACAGGTACAAAGAAAGGAGGGAAATCAAAAATAAAGAAAAGACAGTGTAAAGAGACAGGAAAGACAGGAAGGAATAGAAACTTGAGAAACTAGAGAGGGGAAAAGATTATTATTATTTTTTTTTTTTTTAAAAGGAAGAAGAAAAGGACAAAACATGAAAGAAAAAAGAGAAAGTAAAACAGATAAGAGGAGAATAGAAAGAAAGAAAGAAAGAAAGAAAGAAAAAGATGAAAAGGAAGGAGGGGGATGAAAAAAGGAAACATGAGGAAAGAAAAGAAAAAAAGAATGGAAAACAGAAGAGAAAAAACAAGAAGGAAAGAAGATAGATAGACAGAAACAAAGAAAGAAGGAAAATCAAAATGAAGAAAAGACAGTGTAAAGAAACATGGAAGACAGAAAGTGAAGGAGGAAGAAAGGAAAAGAGAATGAAAAAGGGAATGAGAATGAAAACACAGAAGAGAACAGAAACAAAGAAAGAAGTTCTGTAAAAGAACAAGTAAAGTTCAAGAATGGAGATGAGAGGGAGGAAAAGAAAAAAGCTGAAAGGAGACAATGGAGAAAGAATGAAAAAAGAAAAGAACACAAACAAATATAGTAAAAAAAAAAAGTTATTATAACTAGATTATAATAATAATAATAATAATAATAATAATAATAATAATAATAATAATGACAACTTGTGCGCAAAAAGTAGATAATCACCACCACTGTATTAATATAAACAAACAAACAAGTGTGGTCTCCATGGTAACAATCACGGTTATATCACCCCAGTGTTGTTACATTTGCTGCAGAACCGTGTGTTTTGGGTCGGATGAACAGGACGCAGTGACTGCAGCGTCTGCAACGTACACAGTAATGCCCGGTTCACACCGCACGCAGCGCAGAAGCAGGAGCAGGAGCAGAGCAGGAGCAGAAGCAGGAGCAGAAGCAGGAGCAGAAGCAGGAGCAGAAGCAGGAGCAGAAGCAGGAGCAGAAGCAGGAGCAGAGCAGAAGCAGAAGCAAGGGCAGGAGCAGAACAGAAGCAGGAGCAGGAGCAGAAGCAGAAGCAGGAGCAGAAGCAGGAGCAGAAGCAGGAGCAGAAGCAGGAGCAGAAGCAGGAGCAGGAGCAGAAGCAGGAGCAGAAGCAGGAGCAGGAGCAGGAGCAGGAGCAGGAGCTGTGCGCAATTTGAGGTGTGAGTGACGCGTGTGCTTTCACACCATCAGCGTTTCACATGCAGAAACAGCAGAGCGCTTTCCAGAAAGGTTCTCGGGTTCCATAGCTAATTTCCTTGAAAAGCAAACCAAAAAATATACAGGGGCAGCTGAGGCTCAGGTGGTAGAGCGGGTTGTCCACTAATCGTAGGGTTGGCAGCTTGATTAAACTCAATATATACTTTTTTGTGTCAGCTCATCTTCATTCAAGTCTTTCAAAAGTGTCTTTAATTCAGCGCGAGCAGCTGAGCAGCGAAGCACAAAATAGACTGGATGCCGAAACTCCCGCTTCACTGCTACTCACGTGCTGCTCCTGCATTCATTACACTGGATAACATGCACGCCAAAAAAAATACGCACTGCTTCTGCTCTGCTGCAGCGTGCGGTATGAAACAGGCTTAATGTAGCACTGAGCTCACGGGAGAAGGTGTGCAGCTGCTACCTGTAGAACCGAGTCTCTGCAGAGCTGCAGCTGCTCAGAGTTCTCCACCATGTGGACGTGCTGCTGGTCCAGAGGAAGCTGGTAGAACTGGAGCCGGTGAGACGGAGGAGTGACCCACAGATCCAGAGGAGAACACACTTCATTTATTTCTCTGAGGGGGAAAAACAAACAAACAAAAAAAAAAAAAAACAGCATGTCCTCAAGTGTTTTATTCCTCTTACACCCACAGCAATGCACCAGCGATGATCATATTTATTCATCGAAGAACGATGTGTCAGTTTTTATCTTTTTAAGGTACATTTAATGTTATGGAACATCCATGAAACAAGTTCATTCCCTGCTTTCACAACAAAATCATTTAACTTAGAATTTTTTCTTTTAATGATTTTGTAATTTCGCCAAAAAAAAAAAAAAAAAAAAAAAAAATTGAATTTGAATTTGAGATGCTTGTGTAACTTGGATTGTATTTGTCCTCCATGTTTGTTGAGATCTTGCGATCTCATTGGTCAGGGGGGTGGGGGGTGGGGGTGGGGGTGATTATTTGCAGTCACTCAGTACTTTTCTGAAAAGCTGGATGTTTTTTTAAACCTGTGGAATCTCAATGACGCCACAGAGAGTTTCTGCTCTGATATTTTATTAAAGCTGCTCAAATGTGACGAGAACATCG
>CM042550.1:18377105-18472105 GCA_023630585.1 Cranoglanis bouderius
TCAGTGAAACTTTACATGTTTGCACGCTCACAGTGGACTTCTCTTTTAGAGGCTGATGTCCGTCTTCTCACCTGCGCACGTTCTCCAGGTTAAAGTCTGGACTGCACCACGAGTCCAGCAGCCGGATCAGACGCTCCTGCAGGTTGGCGTGATCCTGAACGTATGCCTCGGCCAGGGGCAGCTTGTCCATCAGGATCAGAGGAACACACATCTGAGAGACGAGACAAGCGGAGAGCGAGGATGAAGCAGAAAAAACAGGAAGTGTGGGATTGAAGTTATCTTTTTTTTTTTTAAATAAAATTACTGACTTGTTCCATGTCGAGCTTTTCCTGAAGTCCTAACTTCATGCCAAGCAACGCTGCCTGCCGGGAAAACAAACCGTTCAGTAAAACTCTGTTAATTATACAATATTTTGTTATATTTAATCTTTTAGCTGAAAGAAAACTCCTCCTGACCTTTAAACTGTGATGTTTATGTCTTCAAATTTGGGTATTTGAGCCAAATTGGACACTTTTAGCTAAAGTTGTGTAGTGGTTGTCATGGTAACGAAATTTTTTAATGTTTAATGGTAAATAAATTGACCTCTGTTTCATTATTTATATATATATATATATATATTTTTTTTTAATGTAAGCTAACATCCTTGTCCAGTTTTAGTCGTTTTAGTCGTATTAAACTATTTATTTTTCAACATGAGACTGAGCCTGCAAGCATAAATCGCATTTTTAAACAAAAAGAGAAATGGTATTTTAAAAAGTTTATAAAATAGAAATGGCAAAATAAAACAGAACAAAATAATAAAGAAAATAGAAATCGACAGAAATCGAATAGTATTTTAAAATAAATTAAATAAAACAGGTATTTTAAAAACAAATTAAATATAAATGGTATTTTAAACAAACAAAATCTAAAACGTTATTTTAAAAAAGAATCAAATGAAAAAGGTATTTAAGAAAAGAAAGAAATAGTACTTTTAAAAGCAAATAAAATATAAATGGTATTTTAATCTCCAATTTCAGGGGTTTTTGTTGTCTGTTTTTGAAAAAGTCTAATTTTGGAGCACAGCAATATGAATATCTGCTGAAAATATTGGCACCCCATCTAAGAAATTGGAAAGAGAGAGGAAAAAAAATAAAGGAAACATGTTTTCGGCGCACATCAACATTTTACCGTCTGATTAAAAAGGTGATTGCATAATCATTGCATAACGTAACAGTTGGCAGGATCTTTAGCGTCAATTATGTCTGTGAAAGTTTAATTTCTGCCCCAAGGCCAAATCTGTTCTTGGACACAGCTCACTTAAATACATCCTGCCTCCATGTTCTGACACAACAGTGTGTTAAAAAAATGCAGAACAAAAAAATAAATAAATAAAAGCGTTTGAACCTCTCTGAAACAGCGGCTGCTCTGCAGGAAGGCCACGTGCTCCAGCAGCAGATCCTTCTCCAGGTTCTTCAGCTCATAGATCTCCAGCAGGAGGTCCATGCATCCCTGCGGCGAGGCCGTGATGAGCTCTAGAGCCCGGAGCTGAAGGTTCTGCTTCTCCTCCTCATCCTCCAGCTCTTTCACGCTGACCCGCGTCCGGCCGTGTCTCCATCGCACGAACTCGGTTAGGAGGAACTGCCCCAGCGTGGTGGATCTGCTCTTCTGGACACCCGGGCAGCCGTCCAGCAGCGTCAGGAGCCCGGCCAGGGGCGAGCGGAACCGGGAGAACCCGGACACGGCCTGTAGTCTCAGCTGGAGGAAACGAGGAGAACAGGATCGGAACGTTAGACAGCTTTCCTTCACTTCACGGTATAAATACTTTATCAATAAACAAACCAAGTTTGTAATCTAATTACAAATTAATTATTATATTATAATTACAATTAATCCAATTTATCATCACATGACAAGATTTTAATCATTTCTACTAAAATGAGCCAATCAGAATGCAGCAGAGAGAAAAAAAAACCAGAACGTCTGCAGACTGAAGAAAATGTGAAAATATTTTGTTACTTTTTTAAAAACATATAATTTTTTATAAAGTATATACAATATATCCTTCTGGAGAAATGTTATAAAAAATTATTATAAAATAGCCAGAGATTTATATTGGTATAAATGTCCATCAGTTAGTAAGTAAGTAAGTAAATAAATAAATAAACAAATATATATATATATATATATATATATATATATATATATATATATATATTTTTTTTTTTATTATATAATATAAATAATTATTTATATTATATAATAAAGTGATGTTTATAGTTTAGTATATATATAATATATATATATATATATTTTTTTTTTTATTAATATAGTATATATTTTTAAAACAAAGTCTTATTTCTTGCGATCAGTCATTTAATTTCCACATTTCAGGATGTGAGGATGTGAATTGTCTGAAGCTGCTATAATGTAAGTGAGAACAGGAACCAACTTGCAAATAAATGTAACTGTAAATGGATAAAAAGTATGATGTGGCTGTAAGACTGTGAACTTCAGCAGTAAGGCTCTGAGTGATGTTCTGAGTCCTCACCGCCTCCAGCTCCTTCCTGCACCACAGGTTACGGAGTTGCTCTCTCAGCGCGGCTCCATCATCACCTGTACACACACACACACACACACACACACACACACTCCTCAGCATTCCCACTTTCCTTCACCCGAACACTTTTCCCGCTCGCTGTTCTCTCTGTGTGACTGCAGCAGTGTGTGAGCTCTGTGCTTAGCTCTCACTCTCATTTCCCTTTTAACCTTATTTATGTTTATATTCTTTACCTTTAACCCACATAAAACTCATCATTTATCCATTTAACCTCATAGTACTTTACATTTTAACCTGCAAACCTTTAACGCTTTAATGCTTTTTTTTTTTTTAAGTTTTCATTTTTTATTTTTAAACCTTATAACATTTACATTTTTTAATCTTTAAACCATATAACATTTAAACTTCATAACATTATATCTTTTTATAATGTATATACAATATATCCTTCTGGAAAAATGTTATAAAAATTATTATAAAATAGCCAGAGATTTCATATAAATGTCCATCAGTTAGTACATAAATAAGTAAATAAATAAATATATATATACATACACTCTACAATTACTAAAATTTAATGCCACAAAGCTACACATATAACTCTAAAAATAATTAGTAATAATTTTAATATAAATTTGAAAAGAAATAACAACAACAATAATAATAATAATAATTAGTAACACATACTAATACTGATAAAATATAGCCACAAATACCAGTTAGTTTTTTTCCATCTTTAAACCATATAACATTTAAACTTTATAATATTTTTAACGATATTATATAGGCACAGCACACATTTCTGAGATCTCATGGATATTGTAATATCTTTATTAATGTAGTTTTATATATATATATATATATATATATATATATATATATATATATATATATAATTATAAAATTCCTGGAAGCAGCTGATGTTAAAATTTCACAAATTGTTATATATATATATATATATATATGCGCATCTTTTAATGTCAAAAATAAAAATCAATTACTTTCTGTAGACATTAAATGAAGTACCATCAAACAGTTTTTTTTTTGTTTTTTGTTTTTTTAATAAAACACTGGTGGTACTTTACTGGTGGGGAAATGAAGCCTTCACGACTCGTGATTTGATATATTTTTGTCTCGGGTCCCTCCCGTGTCCGTGTCACGGCGCCGTCACTAAAATCAAGATGTTGGATCAGGCCTTTGATCATTTCTTTCATCCCCCGCTCTGAATCTCTGTTACATGCAGAGAGTTCACGCCGCATGTGAATGGAGCCAAAAAAGAGGGTCACAAAATGGCTGTTTAATGCGTAAGAGGGAGAAGGGAGGAGGATGAAGAGGAGGAGAAAGCACTGTAGCTGGAGAGGTGCTGAGCCTTTGTGTTTTTCGGGAACGATTTCAGAGAGACAGAATACTGCGAGAAGATGAGATGTTTTCTCCAGGAGAAGAAAGAGGAGGAGGGTCGGGGAAAAAAAGGAGGGATAACAATAGAGGAGCGGAGGGGAAGTGTATACACTTGTTTGAGCCATGCTGAAAACAACATGCTGTGTGGCCAACACCTCAAATCCCCTCTCTCCCTCTCTCCCTCTCTCTCTCTCTCTCTCTCTCCACAAACCTCCTCCTCTCCTGTTTGTCTCGGATTTCCTCTGAAGCACAACACGAATCCTGGAAAAGCAGATCTGCACAGAACCACTCCGGGTTGTGCCGTTACAGGAAAACAATCCACCCCTAGGGTGTTTTATTCCTCTTACACCACAGCAAAAGAGAAGCGACAACAACAATCAAACAAAACTACGGATCATCTTGTAAACAATTGTATATGTTGCGAGTTCTTTAACATTATTGATCTGAGAACAAAAACTTTATATTTAAACGTCATTCTACACACACACACACACAAGTGTCTGTGGTCATGTCACGTTTTCCGAAACGTCCTCGTAAAACGAAAACAGGGAGTTATGTAACCTGCCGAGGTCGTGCGACTAAACATTCCAACACACACACACACACACACACACACACACACACACACACACACACACACACGGCTGTACGAGCCCCTATAGAAAACTGTACACAAACTACAGAAATCACAGTGTGTGTTCCAGCGTGCATGACAGGACAGAGCTGAGAGACAAAAACACCGCTGCATGTTTCTGCACAGAGCTCCGAGCAAAACATGAACCTGTTAATAATCCTCTTTGTGACACAACACACACACACACACACACACACACACACACACAGCACTCAGTCGTTTCCCATGACTCTCCACGGCCCGGGTGACAGTCGAGAAAAACACACCTGACAATCTCTCGTCTTTGTCCTCACCCTGTCCCTATTATTTCTCTCTCTGTCTCACACACACACACACATACACACACACACACACACGCGCGCACACGCACAGGGAAAGCCGGATGAAAGGAAGGAGACGGTGGAATGTGGGTTGTTCCTGAACTGAACAGGAGCAGTGAGAGTTATGAGTTAAAGGGGATGAATGCGCACTTAAAGGGGAGGTTTACAGAAAAAATAATAAAATATGCACCTTTTTTCAATTATTTTATTTTCCTCTTTCACCTAAACGTTAACACATGTCCAGTATCTGAAAGATTCTTTCTTTTTTAGCTTTCTTTTTCAGCCACAAGGCTAATCTGGCTAACGATCTCACCGACATTATTTACACAAACCTGAATCGACATTAAACAATGTTGTTAAGAACCACGGTCTCGTAAACAAACAAAAACAAACAAACACACAAATAAATAACCAACAATATTATCTTCCACATGACTTTTTACGTAGCTTGTCACTAAAATCTGTCTTTCATACGTCAAAGGCGAGAGGCAGAGCTCAAGATCATATGATCTTTATTATGAAAAATGATTTTTATTATGAAAAATTTAGCTTCCCTTTGGAATTTAACTTGTAAATAAAAAGCTATTTTAGAAAAAAAATGTTCATCTAAAATGGAGACTGCATATGCTCAGTGAAAAAGAAAAAAAAAAAAACCTCTCCATGGTTCTTTAGATGGTTCATGGTTCTACTAGGAACCTTTATCTTCCATTGTAAGGTTCTTCAAACACACAAGGGCTTTCTTTCTGGAAGAACCTGTAAAGTTCCTACGCAGAACCCTACAACGGTTTTTTAATGGTTCCTTTATAAAAATAAAAATAAAAAAAGTTCACAAAAAAGGTTCCTTTTTTGTTTTCAAAAATTACTAATAAAATAATTAAGCACTTTCTGTTATACTACACAGACATAAGCGAACTAACCTTAATACTGATGATATTACGATGTTTAGGAATGGCAGGCGGGCACGGGGGCGTGTCTCATTTGCATACTCATGCATATTCATAATTCCTGGCATATCTCTGAGGTTGTTTCTGGGATATTTAAAAATATATATTTTTTAAAATTATTAACATTTTATCCTACAGATATTATTTTTAAGAGCTTCCTATTAAATCACACGCCACACAGAGTAAAATAAATTACAAAAAAAAAAAAAAATTAGCAAAAAACGAGAGTGAGAAAGATTAATGAGTGAATAGTGATGTTTAATGATGTCGTACCGTCTGATCTCCAGGACGTCTGATTCATGTTTCTCCAGCAGGTGGCGGGCTCTCAACACTGCGTCAGCTTCCTGTAGAAACAAAAACACATTTATTCCAGTAATTTAGATTTTATTCATTATTGTTTTCTCTCTTTTTGTTCATTGTTATTGTTTATCTAATGTATGTATGTATGTATGTGTGTGTGTGTATATTATATATATATAAAATAAAAGTCAATTCACTGATTCTAGCCATTTAACAAACCCCAATGAGTCAACTCCAAAGATCCAAAAAATTATTCACCTACAGAGACAGAGAGCAGATATTTGAGTTGAATTTGACTCGTTGGAGCTGCAGGGAGTCGATTACAAAAAGAGTCGATTCACTTATTCCAGGCATTTAACAACCAATGAGTCAACGCTAAAGATTCCCAAGAATTCAGAATCGATTCCACACAACGAAAAATGATTCACCTAAAGAGACAGACGGCGGATAATTGAATGTGACTCGTCGGCATAGAACAAAATGAAACGAAGCTGCCGGGAGTCGAGTGGATTCAATGATTCCAGGCGTTCAAAAATCCCAATGTGTCAACTCCAAAGATTCCTAAAGATTCAGAGTCGATTCCACACAACGAAAAATGATTCACCTGAAGAGACAGACGGCGGATATTTGAATTTGACTCATCGGCAACGAACAAAATGAAACAAAGCTGCTGGGAGTCGATTCACTGATTCCATGCATTAAAAAAATAAAAATAAAAATAAGAGAAAACAAAATAAACAAACAAATAAACAAACAAAAAACGAGTCAACTCCACAAACTCTGAGTCGATTCTAGACAAGGAAAATGATTCACCTTGTGCAGACAAAATGAATTTAGCATCAGTCGAGACTCAGACGGCGGACATTTTGAATTTGACTCAGCTTTGAAAACAGATATGACTTGCGTCATTGGTTCATCATTCACGTTGATATATATTTGCAAAGAAAAGTGTGCAGAATCAGCACAAATGTACAGAATATTCTGAAAAAAAGTGTGTCAACATTAAAAAAAAAAAAAAAATCAGTGGATAATATTCTCATAGTGTGACGAATTGTGTGATGTCAGAAATACTGTACTGTAGTTAGTGACGTTTTTATTTACTAAACCTCGCTACAAGTTCTGTAGTAGCATTAATTAATTAAAAATAATTGTGTAAAAAGTTTTAGCACGCAGGAAAATTTTAATTCACCGATTAAGTTGATCGATTTTTTGTAAATAATCCTTCCTTACAGCAGTATTACGCAGCGCGGGATTTGGGACGCAGCCGTGTATTTTGGAAGAGAGCTCTCCTCCGAGTCCGAGACGTGATCCGCACGCAGGTGCTGAGGTTTCGGCACCATTTGACAAATGGATCATTTCAGAAACTGTAAAACCCAAAGCGCACGTCTTTTTTCCCCTCTTCCCCCTGTTCTGTTCTGGCATCTGTTCCTGATCTTCACATCCACGCCAGCGAGGGTTTTTTTTTTTTATGACTTTCATTTTTTCACACTGAGATATTTTGCAAGTTCGTGCTGACAAATGAGGAAACATTTCACACCAGGTTTTTCTGCTCATCATATCATCTCACCATCAATCTGGGTGCGTTTTCATCAGCAGATGTGCACACGTCACCGTTTTTGGACGTTAGATTGATGGAGAAACGTAACACCGACACCGAGCATGAGGAGCTTTTGTTTTATGGTATTGAGATGAGTAACATGTAAGCAAAGCACCCGAGGTGTAAAAATGCAGAACACACACACATACACCACATATTTCTCTCTCTCTCTCTCTCTCACACACACACACACACACACACACACACACACACACACACACACTCCCTCCCTGTGGGAACGCCAGGCCACACCGGGGCTCGCTGCCAGCTGGCTGGATGACATCCTTTGAGGTTATAGATGTTTTTTAAGTCTGAAGTCTGGACTGTTTCTCTCTCGCCTGTTCCCCAGGGGAGGGTCCTGGCACTGAACTCCACACACACACACACACACACACACACACACACACACACACACACACACACACACACACACACACTTACACTTATACATGTGTTGTTATACTGCCACCACATGGCCAAAATGGAGAACATCACTCCAAGCAGCACCAAAACTACAAACTCCACAGTACCTTGTATAAGGAACCATTTATGAGCACTGATACCCAAATGAGTTCCCTACTGAGATCAGGAACATCACAGAACATTTTATTTTGCTCTGTTTATGTTGGTTGTTGTAGTGAGGTACACTAGGATTACATCATGTAGTATCTCCTGGTGCCACATGCTGGTATCAGAACCATTTTTATCACAGCACGGTATCTGATTGATACAGATACAACAGTCTGTAACCGTCCATTAACAACATTTGTACATAAACATAAAGTAAAATGAAATAAGAAGTCCCCATTAAAGCATTCGAATCACCTCTAACGTCCAATCTCTGCCTCCAGATTTCAGGCCGCGCCCCTTACCTGAGCGCAGAGCCACACCAAACTACACCGAGGAGCAAACAAAGTGATTCAGATAGAAGAGTTCACTCTAATTACAACTCTGTAACTAAGGATGCTGCAATCCTACAATAAATCAATCCTAATTTTCCACTGAAGGTCTCTGAAGCATGAGAAACAGACTTTTAGTAGTTTAATCATCACCTCTCTCTTTTCACACCAGCTCCAATTTAAACGATTGTGATGTTGTGAGTGAGATGGAAATTGGATGAAGTGAACAGAACTGTACTAAAGAGTGTGTACTATCTCTTTATAGTACAACAAATTAACATGCTGTACACACACACACACACACACACACACACACACAAAATTACGAATACAACTCCTAAGCGAAGTCAACTAATTAGTTCTTCCACTAGCAAACTTCAGAATTACATTACAAAGAAAACAATAATAAGTTTGGAAAGGTGTGTCATGAACTGGTGTCTTTTTTTTTAATGTATAAATTTATTAGGCTCAAAGATTTCGAGGTGAACAAGAGAAATTAAAATGTAGAAATTCAGTAACACTACCCTACTAAATATTCAGTACAAAATAGTACGTTTACCAGATGCACCATTGAGCACGCGCTTTTAGAACTAGTTTGGCGGTTTTTAAAAAAACAAAACAAAACAAAAAAAACAACAATAAATATTTATAACATTAACATGAACTTTACAGAGCTGTACAGGGCTGTGTGTCACGTAAAAATGAAATTTAATTCAGATAGAATTCTGAATGCAGAGGTTTAGCTAATTTCAGTAGCTAACACGCAAGCACGACTTGAAACATGCTAGCTAAACTGACACGTTAGTTAAAGCTAAGCGTTTGGGGCTTTTCTTATTTCGTTTTCATCTGCTACAGAATTTATTTTTTATTTTTAAAAATCAACATAATCAACGTTTGCTTGAGTGTTATTGCTGCGTATTAACAAATGTAAAATTGTTTTACTTACACTGCAAAACACCGGGAATAGACATTTAAGTGAAGTACACTTCCGGGCGGAACTAAATAAAAAACGTCTTGTATCTCACGGACATTTAATGAAGTGACGCGTATTGCGTTTGTAGAAAAAACTAAATTCTTATTGCACACAATTTTTTTTAGATGTCTGGATTGTCCGTTTTATATAATAGTAAAAAAAAACATGTACGTTAGGATTAATTCACGTATTTATTCATTTTCACTAACTTATTAATAAACCGTCAAACGCCTGTTTTTCAGTTGTAGAATAAATTTTTTAATCGCATAAAATTTCACTATCGTGCCTAAAGTGTTGCTAATAAGAGAACGTTTTACAGAGGTGACATCATCTCTGTATGAATATTCTTTACTAATTATAAAATAAAAGTTTAAGGCTAGCACATGACTTGCGGAATCGAAATTGTTGTTGTTGTCACAGGCTGCATCCCAAACCACTTCCTAGTTTGTGCACATGCGCACTACGTAGAGTGTGAGATAGCGGTTTCTGAGCACTACGTCATCCACTAACGAGTTAAATAAGACGCTATTTGAGACACATCCCCACTGAGTTTACATGAACGTTTCTGCTGATGGCGATGTGAAGCCCAAAATGACTGCGTCTGCTTGCTTTCCGAGTTGAATAGCCACTTTTCGGGGTTATTAACACCACGATAAGTTTTTAGGAAGAAAAATACCTGAAGATGGAGTGGTTTGTAAACGGAGGAGCCATGAAGTTACCACCTGAGGAGAGCCGCTACACGAGTGACAACCAAAACCGACCTCACGAGGTAACGACTTTAACAAAACTGAGTCATCTTCTTAACATAAAGTTCTCACAAACTGCTGTATTTTCCATCTAGACCTGATTATTCAGTCAGTTCCTTATTTCAAACGAATTAACCTAAGCTTAATTTAGCAAAGCTAGCTTGAGGTAAGTTCGCTCCCCCTCAGCAGCTAGTTCTCCACACGGACGGGTTTTAAATTAAACTGTAATAAAAACCAAAACGCGGTCATGCTGCTAAAACATTACAATTCAGTTCGCAAATTAATGATCAGTAATCACTCCCTGAGCTTGCTGTGCAGCTAACTACTCCATTCCGCGCCTGTTATGTAGCTAGCATAACAACTCATACTGTTAGCGAAGTTTATTATCATTATTATTATTATTATTATTATTAACACATATAAAGGATCATTGCGCCTTCAGTGATCACTTTAACTCTTCCTTATCAACCCCTGTGTGTTTCTGTTTACAGAATGGCGACATCTTTGACATTTTAAATCTAAAATAAATCGAAAATATCAGATTTATTGTTTTAAACACGTTTTGATCATCATGCCAATAGGAATTGGCCCGTGGTGACGTCACACATTACCGCTAAACGTGACGTCATTTGTATTCTGCATTTGGAGGTGGGTATTAATAGAGCATCTGAAATGGTTCCCTATTCCCTAATCCATACTCCCCATTCCCTGCTCTCTATTCCCTATTCCCTACCCCATACTCTCCACTCCCTATTCCCTACTCCCTATTCCCTACTCTCCAATCCATACTCCCTATTCCCTACTCTCCAATCCATACTCCCTATTCCCTACTCTCCACCCCTATTCCATACTCCCTATTCCCTATTCCATACTCCCTATTCCCTATTCCATACTCCCTATTCCCTATTCCATACTCCCTATTCCCTATTCCATACTCCCTATTCCCTACTCTCCAATCCATACTCCCTATTCCATACTCCCTATTCCATACTCCCTATTCCATACTCCCTATTCCCTATTCTCCAATCCATACTCCCTATTCCCTATTCCATACTCCCTATTCCCTACTCTCCAATCCATACTCCCTATTCCCTATTCCATACTCCCTATTCCATACTCTCCACCCCATACTCCCTATTCCATACTCCCTATTCCCTACTCTCCAATCCATACTCCCTATTCCATACTCCCTATTCCCTATTCTCCAATCCATACTCCCTATTCCATACTCCCTATTCCCTATTCCATACTCCCTATTCCCTATTCCATACTCCCTATTCCCTATTCCATACTCCCTATTCCCTACTCTCCACCCCATACTCCCTATCCCATACTCCCTATTCCCTACTCTCCAATCCATACTCCCTATTCCATACTCCCTATTCCCTATTCTCCAATCCCTATTCCCTATTCCATACTCCCTACTCCCTATTCCATACTCCCTATTCCCTATTCCATACTCCCTATTCCCTACTCTCTAATCCATACTCCCTATTCCCTACTCTCCACCCCCTATTCCATACTCCCTATTCCCTACTCTCCAATCCATACTCCCTATTCCATACTCCCTATTCCCTATTCCCTATTCTCCAATCCATACTCCCTATTCCCTACTCTCCAATCCATACTCCCTATTCCCTACTCTCCAATCCATACTCCCTATTCCCTACTCTCCAATCCATACTCCCTATTCCCTACTTCCCAATCCATACTCCCTATTCCCTACTCTCCATTCCCTATTCCATACTCCCTATTCCCTACTCTCCATTCCCTATTCCATACTCCCTATTCCCTACTGTCTATTCCCTAGTCTCCATTCCCTATTCCATACTCCCTATTCCCTACTCTCCACTCCCTATTCCCTACCCCATACTCTCCATTCCCTATTTCCTACTGCCTATTTCCTACTCCCTATTTCCTGCTCCCTATTCCCTACTCCCTATTCCATATTCCATACTCCCTATTTAATACTCCCTGTTCCCTTTGCCCTGTTCCCTTCTCCTTATCCCATACTCTCTGTTCCCTACTCTCTATTTCCTATTCCCTATTCCATACTCTCCATTCCCTATTCCATACTCTCCATTCCCTATTCCATACTCTCCATTCCCTATTCCATACTCTCCATTCCCTATTGCATACTCTCCATTCCCTGTTCCCTTCTCCCTGTTCCCTTCTCCCTGTTCCCTTCTCCCTGTTCCCTATTCCATACTCTCCATTCCCTATTCCCTTCTCCCTATTCCCTATTCCCTTCTCCCTATTCCCTATTCCCTTCTCCCTATTCCCTATTCCATACTCCCTATTAATACTCCCTGTTCCCTTCTCCCTATCCAATACTCTCTGTTCCCTACTCTATATTTCTTATTCCCTATTACATACTCCCCTCTCCCTATTCCATACTCCGTTCCCTATTCCATACTCTCTATTCCCTATTCCATACTCTCTATTCCATACTCTCTATTCCCTACTTCATATTCCCTATTTCCTACTTCCTATTCCATACTCCCTACTCTCTATTCCATACTTTCTACTCCCTATTCCCTACTCCCTATTCCCTACTCCCTATTCCCTACTCCCTATTCCCTACTCCCTATTCTATTCTCCCTACTCCCTATTCCCTACTCCCTATTCCCTACTCCCTATTCTATTCTGCCTATTCCCTACTCTATTCTCCCTATTCTATTCTGCCTATTCTGTTCTCCCTATTCCCTACTCCCTATTCTATTCTCCCTATTCTATTCCCTATCCCATACTCCCTATTCCCTATTCTGTACTGTCTAGTCCCTATTCCATACTCCCTACTCCACACTCTTTATTCCCTATTCTCTACTCCGTATTCCCTGTTCTGTATTCCCTATTCCATATTACTCTATTCCCTGTTGCGTCCTACATCTTCCATACAGCAAAGTGCATTATGGGTATTCTCTACTCTTTTTATTATTATTATTATTATTATAACACTAGCATTTTTGCTGCAGTGCATTGTGGGATTTCTGTGCTTTTGTGTATGACAGCAAAACTCCCACCGTGTGTGTGTGTGTGTGTGTGTGTGTGTGTGTGTGTGTGTGGTCCTGATGGAGGGAAATATCCTGCATCATCATCATCTATTTTCTGCCTTGTCATGTCCCAGAATAAACTCTGAGTTAAGAGTGTTTGAAGGGTGTCCACACTGAGCCTTTATAACACGTTAATAAGCGATGAATAAAGCTGTAACAAAGTAGTGCTAAAGAGTGTTTGTGTGGGTTATAGCTACCTTTATCTGAAACGGAGGAAATAGAGAAACAAACTGAATATTACCCAATTTTTCATAATTGCAGATTCTGATTATTCTCTCTCTCTCTCTCTCTCTCTCTCTCTCTCTCTCTTGCTCTGTCTATCTATCTCTCTGTCTCTCTCCCTCTCTGTCAGGTCAGTACGGAGAGCATGGCGTCTCTGTGTGAGAGGCAGCAGCGGTATGTGAAGGCCTCCATCGTGTCCAGGTGGCAGTTGGTGGAGGCTCAGGACCGGCTCTGTGGTCTGGAGCTGCACGGTTCTGAGTCGGTAGAACAGGCCCGGGCCCAGGCACTCGCTTCCTCCATGCACCTCTCTCAGACCGAGGAAGAGTGGAGGAGGAAGGAGAGCATGCTGGACTCCCGCTGGAGCCCCGTTCTCGGACTGGACCCCGGACACAGTGGCTTTGACAAAGTACGTACGTACACACACACACACACACACACACACACACACACACACACACCTCACATCCACCCAGTTAGCCTTCTATTAGCCTTAAAATAAAAATGTAAAAAAATTTATCAATTAAAAAATTCCTTTATTTTTATAACGCAAGCCGTTTAGGTAGAACTAAAATTAGTTCCGTTTACGTGAGGAATAATTGACGACAGGACGTTGAATTATTATAAAATAATGGCTGTTCCACCTCGGGTGTGCATTATTTTATTATAATTCAGTGGCCCGGAGTCAGTTATTCCTTAATTATTTCTGGAAAGTATAAATTTTCTGTCATGTTGTTTGTTGTTAGCTGTGTGCGCTGTGGTGGACAGCAGGCTAAACCTTTCCGTTATTTCGGTTAACTCGGCAAAGTGATATGGAACTGTAATGCGGTCCAGACCTGACTGGAACTACTTTAGCTGTGCATTTACTGGAAAATTATTTCACACCTCAGAACGTCTGTCAGCCAATCGGAATCGAGAATTCAACAGCGCTGTGGTATAAGATTTATTATCGATTAGTTAACTTTAAACGAATTGATCTAAGATGAGATCTAAATATTATATTAAATGATAAGATCCTAACTTAAAGGGATAGTTCACCCAGGAATGAAAATTCAGTCATCAGTTCCTCCCCCTCATGTCATTTTAAACCCGTAAGACTTTCGTTCGTCTTCGGAACGCAAACGAAGACATTTTTAATGAAACCTGGGAGATTTCTATTTCTCCATTTACAGTCCAGTAACCAAAACTTTAATTCAGGTAAAGATATAATTAATTAAATTCATATTTTTTGGTGTGAAGTTAAATTAAGATCTTAGTAGTTTTGGTAACGAGGCAGTAATTTTACAATTGAAAATATTTATTTATTTATTTATTTTAAACTAGCGCTGGGATTTTTTTTCCCACGGACCATCAGGGGCAGGGGGAGTCAGGGGTATTGCCATGAAGCTGTTGATTAAAAATTTTATTTTTTAAAAAAAGAGAGAGATAGTAGTAGTAGTAGGATTCCTTGGCTTTTATTTAATTTATTTCATTTAAAGATCTAGATATTAAATTAAATTAAATTCTAAATTCTTAACTAACGATTTAAAAGAAATTTCCTGTAATATGGCTGTTTATAAAATAAATAGCCATACAAAGCTTAATAAAAAAAATTAATATAATTATTTATTTTTATTGTTATTTTTTTTAAGTCGTGTGTCATAATTTTTGGCACCGTCTGAAATTCTGTTGAGTAAAAGTCAAGAAAACTGTAATTTTATTCATTTGTTTGTTTATTTATTTATTTTAGTTGATTAAATAAATTATTTAATCTGGACAATGAGGGAAAAACATGAAGTAGTTGATTTTAAAAAACAAACAAAACAAAAAAACTAACTGAAAATAATAAGTGGGAGCGTGCTTATTGTGTTCCCCGGCTTTCCTTTACTATAAAGCAACTTTTATTTTCCTCACAAATTAAAAAATATATATATATATTCTGGCTCTTGTATACTGTAGTGTCTAAGGAACCATGAAGACGTTATTTAAAACTGAATACAAATTATTCATAATTTAATTAAAGTTTGAGTCATTAGAACAGAAATAAAATAGTAAGACTGTTGGAACAGTTCTGTACTGATAGTATCGGGGTGCCAATATTTTTGTGTGCCCGTTAGAGCATCATAAACGATCCCAAGCCCAGGGGTGCGGACGTGGATTACGACAAGAGTTTAACGTTCGTCCAGCGCCACGAGGAGAAACTGAAGCATTTCGGTGAGTCGATTTGTGTCACTGCAGTCGTCTGGCGTTTTAATAAATGCTGCTATTTATTCTGTTATTTTTTTTAAAGCTTTCACGATTTTATAGGGTTTTTGGAACAGGCGAGAATTTCCGATATGTAATTTATTTATTTTCTAGAAGTATCTTCACTTGACCCTTCGCTAAGCTCTAATCCTTAGTTATTAGGCATGAGATAGAATTTTGTTGTCTGGAATATGGTGATACAAAATACTGCCCAGATGAATTTTCCTTCTCGGAGGCGTTTCACGATATTTCCGTTTGAATGTTCATCATCAGCGCTACCTCTTCCTACACACTAGGTGGCAGCAGCAGAGGTAGTAGCGTACAGAGCAGGAAGTTTGCGAGTGGGAGAGGGATTTCAGGACAGCTTAACAGATTTTGCGTCATCAGGTGGGCGTGGCCTATTTTGAGAATCTGCGTAGGTCGACGATCATGCGTAGTTTGGGAAGAAAAGCCGTTTGGTGCAGATAGTTGCCTGTCCGTGATCGCAGGGGTTTTACATTCATTCTGCTTTAACTTCAGATACCTGTCCGTGATTGTTTTGAAGTGTTTGTTTCACTTGAATTACATCGCTGATCCTGGGAATGCCCACGCAAAAAAAAACTATTCTGCGCATGTTCGGTGATCTGTAATTTTTTTGTAAGGGGGCGTCTTCACCACCCCTCCAGAAACGCCCATTGTACATCACGTTACTGAAACCCCTGGAATTTAGTGAATGCCAGAACCTAACTGCCTCGAAGTATGCTTACTTAATAGTCCAAAAAGTTAAGCTGCATGAACTTGGAAAAAGCTATACAGTGCAGTACTGCTCAACACTTTCACAGCAGATCTGTAGCGTAGCCATCTGAAAACGTAGTTACCATAAACCACCGTATATACGTGCACTCCAGTTTCTGGCTTGACCTCGGTCTGAAACGCGGGTTACAATCAGCGTCTGCGTGCCGAGCTTGATGTAAGTCACACTCCCATCTAAAACCATTTTTTTTAACATGATTTATTCTCATTCTCTCATTCTCTCTCTCTCTCTCTCTCTCTCCCTCCCTCCCTCCCTCCCTCCCTCCCTCATTTTCTTAAAAACTACGCTGTCCTGATGACTTTTCTGCGCTGGGAATCTTTGCAAAGCACCATGACCGTTACAAAGTGCTGACACTGGAGACTCCTTCCATAACCATCTCCTAACAAAAAGACGTCACCATGTCAGCGGTTATACGTTTTACGTTGTTAAACAACAATGCGTTGATTATTAGTTTTGGATTACGTGGTCCCTGTGACATTATCAAGTCCCTCGTGAACGAGCCGTTACTATGGAAACAGTAACGTAGTGCATTCGAACGAGCGCGTCACCATAAACCCGTCATTCACGTTGCGGTCGGAAGTACCGTCCGAGCCTAATGCGCAACTTCTGACCAATCGGATTAGAGAATTTCACCGCCGCAAGATGTTACATCACGTGCTCTGTGTTCTCTGGTTCTCGGTTGTCAGGAATGTTGAGGAGATGGGACGACAGTCAGCGTTTTCTGGCTCAGTTGCCCCACCTGATCTGTGAGGAAACGGCAAACTACCTGATCTTATGGTGCTTCCGTCTCTACGGTGAAGAGGTAAATAAATAAATTTTTAAAAATATCAACAAATATCACGTACAGACAGTGTAACGTTCTTGGCTCTATGATGAACCGGGAAAATTCATGAATAACTTATGAGCCTGTGTGACTTCCACCAATCACAGAGCAGCCTCACCTGTGACTTCATTTAAATAATTTTAAATTGGCTTTATTCTGGATAAAAAGATCATTTCCGGACGCCTTGTATTACTACGTAGTGACTTCAGCTCTCAAAATAGCACAGTCGTGTTGCTGTCCATATAACGGAGCGCTCGAACAAAGGGTCTGACCGATTTAATAAGAATTCAGGGCTGTGTCCCAAACCGTGTTCCCTAAATAGGATGCCTACATAGCAATGTCACTATTGGTGCACTAACATGGGAATCAGAATGTAGATTATTGTGTAAGTGTATAATTTGGAGCGCCTGGACCTGAGGTCAGGTTATTCCCTAGGTAGTGAGCATATATAGTGAGGGAAAAGGAATTTAGTTAAAGGTGACGACGTTTTTTTACGTAAAAAATTAGAAACTTAGCAAATAAAACGTTTCTGAGGGTAAATAGATGTTAATATTGTTACGTCTATACTGATTTCATAACTCAACATTACAGGCTCATTAATATTCAGAACTTTAAATCAATACAGAGAGCTGATGGATTGAATGGTGAATACGGTAGTTGCTATAGCAACACGTCTCTGAAAGCCTTCGATGTAGTGACCAGCTGTTTGTTTGTTTGTTTATTTATTTATTTATTAAAGACCGATTTTGGCATTTGTACACAACGTCTTTCCAGTTCTCAGGGACTCTGTGTTCTCATGGTTCTTATGAAAGTTCATGTGATGGTTATTACTCCGCCAGTGAGGTGATGACAGTGTGTGTGTGTGTGTGTGTGTGTGCGTGTGCGTGTGCGCTCTCCCCCCCCTCCCCCCTCTCCCCCTCTCCCCCCCTCTCCCCCCTCTCCCCCCTCCCCCGTCTGTCAGAAGGAAGCTCTGATGGAGCAGGTCGCTCACCAGGCTGTAGCCATGCAGTTTATATTGGAGATGGCCCACAGTGTGCAGCAGGACCCTCGCGCCTGCTTCCGCCAGTTCTTCCAGAAAGCCAAAGTAAGAACACACTACACACGCACACGCACACACTACGCACACACACACACTACACACACGCACACACTACACACACACTATACACACGCACACTGCACGCGCGCACACACCACGCGCACACTGCGCACACTACACACACACAATGCGCACACTACACACACACACACTGCGCACTGCACGCACGCTGCGCACTGCACACACACACGCTGCACACACACACACAGACTGCACACACACACACACAGACTGTACACACAGACTGTACACACACACTGCGCAAACCCTAACTAACACGTCTACTTTATTAGTGCAGGGTTTCAAGTCCTCTCGCTCACGTTTTCACACTTTTTCCCCCAGTGAGTTTGGTGCGTCTTGTGAAGTTTGAAGGCTGTTTCTGAGCTCGCGAGCGGTCCAGAGACCCGACCCTGGGTTCGCTTGAAAACTCAGGCTCTCTTTAACGGAACCCTGGTGTGAAAGTAATCTAAAGTGCGTCACACCACTGTAATGTAAACTGTAATAAGGTTACATGACCACAAGGGGGAGACCACTGTGACAGTAAAGAGCTTCCACTGCTAATGAAGTGGAGGCTCCATTTTCTACACTCTGTTTCTGTTTATGAAGAGAAACCTTTCCTAACAAATTATAATATTTAAAGTATTTAACAAATAAAAAGATAAAGATTAAAAAAAGATAAAAAGATTTAGAAACTGCTAAACATGCTCAGTGTGTTGTGTAGATCACATTTTTATTAGTAAAATTTAGATTTTACTGAACTTACAAACTGCAGGTTGCAGATTTATATTTATTTGGTTTGTATAAGTAATGAATATTAATTTAATCTCGTATATACACTATACAGTCTGACCATCACAGTCATATGTGCTTGTTGAACATCCCATTCCAGATTTATTTCCCTTTGCTGTTATAATTAGCTCCATTCATCTTGGAAGGCTTAGATTTTGGCATGTGACTGTGGAGATTTGTGTTCATTCAGCAACAAGGTCATCAGTGAGGTCAGACACTGATGTTTGCGAGGAGGTCTGGCACACAGTCGGCGTTCCAGGTCATGGCTCTGAGTTTTTTCCATTCTAAACATGGCCAACCATGTCTTCACGGGTCCGTGCACAGGGACATTGTCATGCTGGAACAGGTTAGATCACACGAACGAGTAAATACAAAACCCTGAGAAGAGTTTAGACTTTTTCCAACATATTTGGACATACAGATTATTTGTTTTATTTTATTTATTGATATCAGGTGCACACGATCAGGTGCTAGTGATTTAGAACACCATTAGAGAATATCTTGGAGGAACCGGTCTTATTTAAACCTCAGAGGTCTGGTTTGCTCTTTGTTACTGGAGTCTATGGTTATCATCATAGCCTAGATCAAAAGAGCTCTCTGAGACCTTCAGAAAGAAGATTGGAAAGCAATCATTTCGCTCTCTGGAAGATCATTTACAAGTTGAGATGGTTCAAAAACCACTGCCAGCTTGTCCACGTCGGGCCGCCCCAGCAAATTTAACCCGAGAGCAGACCGTAAAATGCTAAAAGAGGTCTCTGTACGATGGGGAAGAAGCACAGATGGGTGTGATGGTCAGGGGTGCGCATACTTTTGGCCGTATAGTGTGTGTGTATTTGTGTGTGTGTGTGTGTGTGTGTATATACGTGATCAGAGCTTTCTACTCCATATTATGTCTCCATCACCTGTATTCTTATTTAAGGAGGGACAGGAGGGATATTTGGACGTCTTCCACGCTGAACTCGAGGCCTTTAAACACAGAGTGAGGGAGTACGCCATGAAGCCCAAAGTGGACACGCCCAAAGCTCCGGAGCAGCCGTGTACGCCGGCCAGCTGCAGACTCGACCCTAAAGAAGTGCTGGAGTCTCTGCCTCCTGTAAGTGTACACTTCTCTCTCTCTCTCTCTCTCTCTCTCTCTCTCACACACACACACACACACACACACACACAGCTGTTTCACTGTTAATGAATAATTCTACCCGTGTTTGATCCTTTCACAGGAACTGAAGGCGTGTATCCAGTCACAGGACATGCACATACTCCAGAATGTTCTCAGCACCATGAACCCACAGGTACACACACACACACACACACACACACACACACACACACACACACACAAATCATGGAATGTTAATCAATCTCTGACCAATCACAATGGAGAATTCAACTGTGCATGGTGATAAATATTATATGTAATTTATTATTATTGTTGTCTTTTTCTCTCTCTTTCACTCCGTTTCTGCCTTTCTTTGTTACTTTATTTACCTTTCCCTCTGTCTGTCTTCCTCTCCATCTCTCCTCTCTCTGTCTGTCTACCTGTCTCTCTCTCTCTCTCTCTCCTCTCCATCTCCACTATCTCTCTCTCTCTCTCTCTCTCTCTCTCTCCTCTCTCTCTCTCTCTCTCTCTCTCTCTCCTCTCCATCTCCTCTCTCTCTCTCTCTCCTCTCCATCTCCACTCTCTCTCTCTCTCTCTCTCTCTCTCTCTCTCTCTCTCTCTCTCTCCTCTCCATCTCCACTCTCTCTCACTCTCTCTCTCTTTCACTCTTTCTGCCTTTCTTTGTTTCTTTATTTACCTTTCCCTCTGTCTCTGTCTTCCTCTCCATCTCTCCTCTGTCTGTCTCTCTCTATTTTTTTCTCCATCTCCTCTCTCCTCCATCTGTCTTCCTCTCCATCTCTCCTCTGTCTCTCTCTCTTTCAGGTGGCGGAGTATCATATAAAGCGGTGTTTGGAGGCGGGGCTCTGTTCACATCCTGGGCGGGGCTCTAAAGACGAGGACACAGAAACAGAGGATCAGAGGATGATGGAGATGTCCTAACACACGCACACACACACACACACACGCGCACACACACACGCACGCACGCCGTCTTTTGCTCGTGTTCAGGACGATGTTGATGAAGTGTTTGAACATCACGTGAAGATCAGACGACTGAACATGACCTTCATCCTAGAGGAGGAGGAGGAGGAAGAGGAGAGCAGGAGGAAGTGATCGGCTGCCATCAGAGACTTTTTTTGATTGTTTTTGGATCCACGTGTGAACGTGTGCTGCACTTTATATCTGCTTGAACAGATAGTATATAAAAATAGAACAAAGATATTAAAGGTATTTTCGTGCACGTTTTACGTTTTTGTTACGTTTCTGTCGCGATATCGAGGCGTAACAAACACTGGTTTATGTTTTCACTATTGTTACAGGATTTTTGTTTTTGTTGTTTTTCTGTCAGAGCTTCTTTAGGGACGTGAAATCATTTCGTGAAACTTTTTTAACCTTCTCAAATACTTTCCCTTCTCCCTATTTATTTTTTAACATAAAATGCATAAATTAATTAATTACGCTTTTTTTTCTCTGTAGAAATTTTTGCAGCTGAGATTTCCGAGCCACATTCAGTCCGATCCGGTGGAGATCAGATATCGTATTGAAATGGATAAACCAGAGCCAGGAGCTAATCATAGCCTGAACATCAGATCCGAGCTCTGTCCTGTCCCGTGGTGTTCGCTTACAGTGTTCACACAGCGTTTAATAAGCCAAAAAAACATGATCCGTGGAGATCACACACACACACACACACACACACTCACACTTCCTAGCTAGCGTGCACTTCACAGCGTGTAGATTTGAGACCTATGCAACGTGTTCGCTTTCATCCGCTTCCTCCTCAGTGTTAAGCACCAGACGTGTTAAAGAATAAAATGTTAAGTGTAAAGTCCAAATCGACGTCTCGCAGATTTCACGTTTCACATTTATATGATTTACGCTAGAGGTTTGAACAAATGTACGGTCCCCTCCTAAAGTATTGGAACAGTAAGGCCGGTGCTATTGTCTGTGTTATACACTGAAGACATTCGGGTTTGAGATCAAAAGATGGAGATGAGACGATAGAAGAGAAATTCAGCTATTATCAATTTCTGTGTGAGCAAAAGTATATGAACAGATGGTCTCAAAGTAAATAACACTTAATATTTGGTCTCGTATCCCTCGCTTGCAATAACTGCATCAATCCTGCGACTCACGGAAACTGCTGGTTTTTTCTTTTGTGAAGCTTTTCCAGGTTTTTACTGCAGCCTCTTTCAGTTGTTTGTTTCGGGGGGGGGTTTCTCCCTTCAGTCTCCTCTTCAGGAGGTGAAATGCTGCTCAGTCGGGTTAAGTTCTAGTGATTGACTTGTTCAGTCTAAAACCTTCCATTTTTTCCCCCCGATGAAGTCCTTTGTTGAGGTGGCAGTGTGTTTTGGATCGTTGTCTTGCTGCATGATGAAGTTCCTCCTCATTCATTTGGTGCATTTCTCTGCAAATTGTCAGACAAAATGTTCCTGTAAACTTCTGAATTCATTCTGCTGCCACCATCATGAGTTCCATCATCAATAAAGATCAGTGAGTCTGTTCCAGAAGCAGCCATGCGAGCCCAAGCCATGACACTACCTCCACCATGTTTCACAGAGGAGCTTGTATGTTTTGGTTCATGAGCAGATCCTTTCTTTCTCCACACTTTGGCCTTTCCATCATTTTGGTAGAGGTTCATCTTGGTTCCAGATCTTTTGTGGATCATCTCTGTATTTCTTTGCGAATTCCAGTCTGGCTTTCTGATTCTTACTGGTGATGAGTGGTTTGCATCTTGTGGTATGTCCTCTATATTTTTGCGTGTGGATTGTGATACCTTCACCCCTGCCCTGTGGAGGTTGTTAGTGATGTCACTGTCTGTTGTTTTTGGGGGGGTTTTCACAGCTTTCAAGTTTTCCTTGGCCGACCTGTTCCGTGTCAGTACACCAGTGATTTCTTTCTTTATCAGGACATTCCAAATTGTTGTATTGGCTATGCCTAATGTTTGTGCAATGCCTCTGATAGATTTTCCCTCCTTTCTCCCATAGACAGCTCTCTGATCTTCATGTATTTTTATCCTTTTTAACAACAAATGCAGTCTTCACAGGTAAAACTGAAAGCTCAAACCAAGACTAGACATTCAGAGCTATTAATTGTTTAAGCAGTCAATCTAACAGGACACACCTGGGCAACAAGAAACACCAGTCACGTGTTCCAATATTTTTGATCACTTGAAATAAACGGGTGGGTTCAAACAAAAGGTGCCGTGTTCCAAGTTGTTTAACACGTCTAGATGTAAATATGAAGAAATAAAAGCTGAAATTCTGTTCTATCGTCTCATATCCAACTTTTGATCTCAAACCCAAATGTTTTCAGTGTATAGTGAAAACAACAGAACGGGCCTTTCTGTTCCAATACTTTTGTTGGGGACTGTAGTTCACAAAATATTGACCAACGTAAATGACCAGGATAAAACTTCTTTGTACCGAAGACGAAAGAGCGATTTCGGTACACGTGAAAACGTCACGTTAGCACTACGCCGCTCCATCCTGCGCTCACGCTAGCAAGATGAGACAAAATGGCCGACTGCGTTCATTTTCTACATACGTGCGCAACACAGAGCTGCGATTTCGGCGACATTTTGAATTTGGAGTTTTTAAATTCTATGCAAATTATGAGCTATGACACTCTAAAGAAGAGACAAATCCAAACCATCGAGTCGTAACGATTCCTCGGACGCGTGTGTGATCCGACGTTTCTTCAGTTCCCCGCTCACAACGTTAGTTCCTTATCTGCGATTAGTTCCTTTAAAAAAAAAAAAAAGGAAGGAAAAACTTTTAATCTTAGTACGTTTTCGTCTTATCTTCTTATGAGATTTTTCATTAAACGAAGAAAAATAGAAATAAAAATAAAGCATGGAAGGAACTCTCAGAGATCGTTAGTATTTCTGGTGAGTGTAGCTAGGACATAAACGTAGCTAGTACAGTTAGCTCGCTTTGCTAGTCTAACACGTAACTCACAATCCCCAATGGGAACACATTGCGCAAAATCCGCAAAAAAAAAAAAAACGTTACAGCGGCTGAGAAAATGCGTAGAGCATATGTTGTAAATAATAAACACAAAATTAAGTGTATATATAGTTTTACTGTTTACTGTTTGTTCCTGACTTTTCACATATGCTGTAGCTTGTCGCTTGTGGGCGTGGCCTGTTTAGGTTTTTTCCTCAGTTCTGATGAGAAACACTACTAGCTATATAAAGCTAGCTAGCTAAACATGAATTAAATACGGAACTAATCAGTGTGGATTCGTCACTTCTTTACAGAGTCATAGCTAATTTGCACAGAATTTAAAGTCTCTAAATTGAGACGTTGCGTGTCGCTGAAATCGCAGCTCCGTGTCGGATACGTATCACGTAGAAATTCGAACGATCGCTTTCTCGCCTGCAGTGTGAACGTAGAATTAATCGTTGGCGAGCTTCATGTCAATTTTTGCGACTTTTTTGTTTTGTTCTGATTTGTTTTGCGTGTGCAGAATCTCGGCGTTGATGTACGGCTCCGTTCCACACCGTCATCCATCATCACTGCAGATCCTGTATCTCTGAGGAACAGTATACAACGCTTTTTATGCAAACAGGAAATCATGCAGAAAAAAGAGTTAAAGAGGAACAGAAACGTTCTCTCTGCGACTGCAGGAACTGGGCGTGTCCGAGACAGCGATGTCAGATTGTAACATTGTCAATAATAAAGATCGCATTAGTATTTATGAGAAGTTGACTCCGTGTCTGATCTACTTTCGGGGGGGGGGGGGTCTTCGTAACCGTAATGCTCAGTGTTAATCTTTATTTATTTATTTGTTTGTTTGTTTGTTTATAACTGAAATAACGCTGAGCTAAGGGTTTATTAAATCATCAACTCTACATTCACCCGGTTTATTGTTTAACTGTTCGTCTCATTTGCATACTGTGATGAATTACTCATTTATTCATTTATCCTTGTGATGCAGTTATTTTTAACTGTACACATACAGTTGCAATCAAAATTATCCAACCCCCTGAATAGAATCCCTCACAACAGCACAAATATGCAAAACAGGTGTTAATCAAGGGCTTCATTAGTTGCACCAGGTGTGCTTGAGCTGGAACACATGAAAAACCTGAACTGGCTAGGGGCAGAAAATACATAAAATACCTGAACTGGCTAGGGGCAGAAAATACATAAAATACCTGAACTGGCTAGGGGCAGAAAATACATGAAATACCTGAACTGGCTAGGGGCAGAAAATACATGAAATACCTGAACTGGCTAGGGGCAGAAAATACATAAAATACCTGAACTGGCTAGGGGCAGAAAATACATAAAATACCTGAACTGGCTAGGGGCAGAAAATACATGAAATACCTGAACTGGCTAGGGGCAAAAAATGCATGAAATACCTGGACGGGGCAGAAAAAGGACGCTATCAACAGCTGCAACCAGATTTCTGAAGGCAGGTTGTGAAAAACCCTTCGAATGACTGCAAAAGACCTGCAGCAAGACTTGGTGGCAACAGGCACTGAGGTTTCAGTGAGCACAGTATGGCGCGTATTAAACGCAGAAGGTTTCCATGCCAGAACTCCAAGACGTACACCACTGCTGACCCAAAAGCACAAGAAAAGTCGCCTCAAAATCATATAAATAAGCCACAGAAGTTTTGGGATTCTGTTCTGTGGAGCGATGAAACAAAACTGGAACTTTTCGGCACGACGGATCAGCGGTATGTCTGGAGAAAGAAGAATGAAGAAAGAACACTCTGTCCACAGTCAAGCATGGTGGTGGCTCGGTGATGCTCTGGGGCTGCTTTGCATCCTCTGGCACTGGAAACCTGCAGCGTGTGGAAGGCAAAATGGATTCATTGAAGTATCAGGAAATCCTAGGAGAAAACCTCATGCCGTCTGTGAGGAAGCTGAAGCTTGGGCATCATTGGACCTTCCAACAGGACAATGATCCCAAGCATACCTCAAATTCCACCAAGGCTTGGTTGCAGAAGAAGTCCTGGAGAATTCTACAGGGCCATCACAGTCACCTGATTTGAACCCCATAGAAAATCTCTGGTGGGATTTGAAGAAGGTGGTTCCAGCATCCAAACCCAAGAATATTACTGAACTGGAGGCCATTGCTCATGAGGAATGGGCTAAGTGTTCCTCAGGAACGCTGCCAGAAGCTGGTGTCTGGCTATGCATCTCGTTTACAGCAGGTCATAACAGCAAAAGCATTCATTGTATTGAACTATTTCAATTGTTTTTGTTTGATTTGTTCATTGCAAACAGCTGAAAGTCTGTAAATTTTGACAATAAACCTGATTTGCACTGGGGGTTGAATAATTTTGATTGCAACTGTATTAGCGCTCAGGTCGTGTGTTTGTGGTTTTAATTCAATTAAAATACATTTTTGAGGGAAAAGAATAATATTTATAATATTAATAATATTAATTTATTAATATTAATTTATAATATTAATAATATTTATAATGTACATTATTAAGGGTTAATTAATTATCCGGATTGTTTTACCAGGAGAATCTTATACAAAGGAAACTCGACCGTGAAGCTGCATCATTAAAATTCTGACCTCGTTCTGTGATTTCTATAGGCTTTAGGATTCATTACTTACCGTCCACTTTAATAGGAACACCCGTACACCAGCTTATTCTTGCGATTAACCCATCATCCAATCACGTCTCAGCTGGTCCATGTCCACGTTAATGTTCTCCAGTCTCAGTGATTATGACTGTGTTATGGTTGTTGGTGCCAGAGTAACAAGTATTTCAGAAGCTGATGATCTCCTGCTGGGATTTTCACATACAACTCTCTCTAAAATTTACACAGAATGGTGCGAAAAACAAAAAACATCTAGCAGACGGCGGTTCTGGGAGCGGTAATAAAATGCCTTTTTGATGAGAAAGAACAGAGGAGAAAATGACCAGAGCTGACAGGAAGGCTACGATAATTCAAATAACCACTCTGTACAACCGGGGTGAGCAGAAAAGCACCTCAGAACGCACAACTCGACAGCAGACAAGAACAGGAGTCTGAGGCTACAGTGGACATGGACTCACCTGAACCTGACAGAGGAAGAAACATCAATTATCTTCTCCGGAAGCTCTTGACATGTATCTGACACGTGATTGGCTGAGTGGATAATCGTATGAATAAGCAGGTGTACAGGTGTTCCTAATAACGTGGACAAGGAGTATTTTTTTTTTCTTTTACAATCTCCATTTTAGCCACTTGAATTGGTCAGGGACAGAAGTAAAAACAAATAATCAGTTTATCGTCCTTCACTGTGGGGAAAAGTAAAAACACGAGTGAAGTAGATATAAAATTATATATAAACATTTAAAAAATAACATTCTGCAAAATCAGAGCTATGATAAATTATAACTATGATAATAGTAATATGATAATTAATAACTTTAAATAAGTCTGGAATAGTTATAAATCTGCCAGGAATTACACACCACAAAAAAAAAAAAAAAAAAAGACAGCAAATGAAAATATCTTAAATATATTTAAATTCATCAAGTATTTCCTAATAGATTAATGTACAAGCTTACAATAATCCAAATATAGCATTATTAAAACGATTTTTTTTACTAAATTAAAGCTTAAAATAGATAGTTGCAGATTATTTTCCTCATTTTAATAACTTATTTCTAAAAAGAGCAAAAATATCTGACAACAGAATAAAAAAATAAAAAAAGTAAAGCTTGAAATATGTGTCTAAAACCACGCTGAATAATCTTACCTTTAATTTATAATAATTTCATAATAAGAAATATTAGATATATTAAATTTACCGGTATTCAAGATATTTTCACTTCCTAAGATGATTTTTTTTTTAAAAAAAACAGCGGTGTTTAAGCGGATAGGGTGCCGATACTTTTGTAGTTAGCTAACTGTCAGGAGATGTGAGTGATTTTGAAATAATAGGAGTGAAAAAATTTACAACTAAACGTAAGAGGGATTTCCACAGAGACCCTGAAGGGACAATTGAAAAAGAAAAAAAAAAAAAGAAAAAATTAGTTTGAAAAATTTGCCATTTTCACAAAAAAAAATGAGAAAGTAAGTCGTGGACATGCGGTAATTACCAGATTTTTTTAGTCAGTTAATAAATAAATAAATAAATAAATAAATAAATCTACTTATTTCTTTTTAGCATGTTTTTGTGTGTGTTTTGTTTGCAAAGGTCTCTTCAGCGGCTCCGTAAATTTCAGAACACAGTAGGAGAAAACGTTACTAAAATGTAAAAGGGACGCATGTGAGATAAATAAAAAAAAGTTGCATTTGCTGAGAGCTTTTGAATAAAATTAATGCAACGCAGGAAACGATATTTAAAATTCTTTATTTATTCATCATTATTCAGCTCAAAGGCGTGAAATCGGTAATAAACGTAAATGACCTTTACATTTCCTCATGATATAAAATTTCTATCAAATCACATTCGTTATCATTTCTAAAATATATTTCAGATCATTTACAAAGGTTTGTTGAAATGCGATAAAACGGTGGTGACGGAGTTTATGAGTTAAAATTTTTATTCACATTATACAGATGTAAATAAAAATATTAAATGCAATCTGAACTCCACTCTGAAAACCCTGAATGTTTTAGTGCCAAAAAAAAAAAAAAACAAGAAACAAAACATTTTCATGTTAGAATTTTTTTTTTTTTTTTAAAGCTTTCCCAGGTTGACGTCGTCGTTACTGCAGCCAACGCTGGATAACTTTAAGATTCTGTATCAGTGACTCAAAACTTTCCTTCCAAATCTTTTTTTAACATTTGTTTCTCTCATGTATTTTTCCCCCTTTTTTTTTTTTGCAAATTGTGTTTGAACTGTTTCTTTTTTTTTAATGATTTCAAAATTCAGTTTGCTGTTTAAGAAAAGAAAATTGCTTCCTTTTCTCTTCCTGTGCATAACATTATTTTCTCTCCCATTTCTTTTTTTCTTTTTTTTTAATTTAATAATTGTAATATTTTTCCTTTTTCCTCTCTCCCTCTCTTAGAAGTGGATGTAATGGTTCAAAAGAATTAACTAGATATTTTTTGCTAATAAAGTCCTTCAAAGACTTGCCCAAGCCCAAGCCCAAGCCCATGACACTACCTCCACCATGTTTCACAGATGAGGGGAGATTGTTGGTAAAACAAGATCTACAAAATTAAAAGGATATGCTTTAAAAACTAAAACTCACCCCAATACACCGGTGAGGAAAAGAGAATGAAAATACTAAAATGAGATTGAGGTTAAACGCATTACTGCGTGCTCGCTTCCCACAGATTTAACATCTATTAAAACTAAAATCGTCTACAATTAAAAAACAAAAGTATGCCCAAAAATACGGCGTGATCGCTTTCCATGAAAACCAAAGTGATTCGTATGAACGTTAAAATTCCAGACAAAATCTAATTCTTTACATCGGGACGCGACTAAACTCCTCCTCGGACCTGCTGACGCTGTGGGATTTTCTTCGCGAGGAAGGCGTGAACATGAGGCCAGATCTTATTGGTTTCGGTTCCGGTGAACGTCGCCAAAACTCCTTTACTCCTGTTAACAACACACACACACACACACAGAGAGCATGAGTGTAATAATACAGTCATACTTTTTATCCATTTCTAGTTACATAAAATGTTCTTGAAACAAGTTCTTGCTCACGTTATAGCAGCTATAAACACTCGTTCCCTCGCCAGCCTCATAAAACAACAACAAAAACGCAGAAACTGGGCTCCTAAAAGGGTTAAAGGGTGCTATTTGACCCTTTGCCAGATTGGTGATTACACACGCTTTTGATATTACAATAAATAGAACTATAAACGGATAAAAAGTGTGATGTGTCATTCTTTAATAAATAAAAACTATCATTGGCAAATTGCTGTGGTGTAAGAGGAATAAAACACTCAGGGACGTGCTGTTAAAGAAAAACAATCAAATTCAGGGTGGTGACAGTAACTTCACCACCACATCACTCAGTATTTTACTACATCAAACAATACAAGAGTCATTCATGCTGAGATCTAAATAAATAAATAAATAAATATGCTAAAAGGAGTTATTTTGCTAAAAAAAAAAAATAAGAATAATTTTTGCTAAAGTGTAATTTTGTTAAAAAAAATGAATTTGTTTAAAAGTAATATTTGCTTAAAAATAAAGTAAAATAAATAAATAAATATTTATGCTAAAAGGAGTAATTTTGCTTAAAAAAAATATATTTTTTTTTTTGTTAAAGATTCATTCTGCTAAAGAGTCATTTTGGTTAACGGAGTCATTATGCTAAAAATGACAAAAATTTAAAACAATTTGTTAAAAATAGTTGTTTTTCTGAAAGGAGTCATTTTGCAAAAAAATAAAAAATAAAATAAAGTAAAATAAATAATCAATTTTGTTGAAAGGAGTCATTTTGGTAAAAACTTTTTTGGTAAAAAGAAAGGAAAAAAGGGGAGTAATTTCACTAATAAGTTGGCGGTAACAGTAACTCCACTTCTCCATACCACATCTGTAACAGCTCATAAGAAATGGCGCCCCGTCCTCACCACCTACCTGTAATACTCCAGCACAGGTTGTGTTTGGGTTTCATACGCCTTCAGTCTGCAGGTCACCGTTTCGGGCGTGTCATCGTCTCTCTGCGTCAACGGCTCACCTGTGACATCATCAAGACCCTGCGGTGAACACAACACACAACACACACACTGAGCCAGTATCTTTTAATCATCAACACGCACACACACACACACGGAGTTAAACAGCGTACATGAATTTAATCTTTATTACAGAAAGTGTAAATATTTTCTCCGTGCTGTTGACGTTACGTACAGAGTCGCACGACGGCGAGTCAAATAGAGGCTTTAATTAATTATTACTTTTAGTTTGCATTGTTTATTGCAAAATCAGTGTCACAAAAGTGGATCATTTTTCCACATAATCTCCATTTAGAAAAATATTTATCACTTCATGTCACACTTTTAAGGTTTTTATTTGACTCGCACTCGTACGTTTTGCATAGAGGAGTAACAGTTAGAGCACACGCCCACACGGCATCTAAACGAATCTCTCCACACCCGTATCATTTCATATCAGTCTCCTACACAAACCTGGCCCGGGTTCACTTCCAGAAATAGCTGCAGTTTACAGTCAGACAGGATCGAGGTCGTCTGGACTGAGCTTACATTTGGTCAGAAAGCGCCCTAAAATAACAACATGCCCCAAAAAAAAAAAAAAAAAGGAACAAAAAATACTTGAATTTGAATTTAAAAATTAAGCCTCAGGGTCAGTGACTGATTTTATAGAATAGAAATAAATAAATAGTTTTTAGAATGATTGCAATTTAATTTAATTTTTGACCGTGCTAAACCCTAAATTTTATACAAAAAAGTAAAAAACAAAAATAAAAAAACCCACTTTACCCAGTCATGTTAGTAATCTTACTTAATCTAAGCTTTTAATGATGCATACAGCTATAAAGTCTACTTTACTGCCTCATTAACCCTGGAAATCTTTCACTACTTAACCGTTCTGATCAAATACATGTTTTTACTGTTCTCATTTTAGCCCCTTTTTTTAATTTTTAAAAAACTATTCACCTTTTTTTTAAAATTACATTTTAACGTATGATGTAATGTATATCTAATATATATACAATTATTCTTTAGTGATAACCGAACAAGAGTTTTCATTTTTGCGAATAAGAATAAAAAGATAAATATGGCTGCAAGCAGCGATGACGGGCCCAAGCACTACGGTGCCATCACTGTATGAAAACAACGCATAGTGAAGCGAGTGCTGTAGAGTAAAACACCCAAATATACAGAGTATTAAAGTTTGATGCGTTACCACGGCAACACTATTCAAGATATCAATACTCCGCTCGCAATTTTACATCAGCCGTGTCTTGACATTACTCTGACCAAGTTTGAAGCGTCTCGGGTAAATATAAGAAGAAGACTATTGAAAGCCTGTTTTAAGTGACACACTTCCTGTTGCCAGTTGGTGGCGCTATGACCGTGACTCACAATAGCCAGTGAAATATAATGCATTTCTGCACAAGTTTCAAATATGGATGGAATTAAATTACTGAAATAGACGTTATGTTAATAGATGTTGTGGCAGTGGTAGCTCGGTGGTTAAGACGTTGGGCTACTGATCGGAAGGTCATGAGTTCAAATCCCAGCACTGCAAAGCTGCCACTGTTGGGCCCTTGAGTAAGGCCCTTAACCCTCAACTGTTCAGATGTATAAATTTAATAAATGTAAGTCGCTCTGGATAAGGGCGTCTGCCAAATGCCGTAATGAAATAGAAAATGGGGACGAGGAGGATTCCTGTCGTTTGTTTCCGGTACTTTCTTAAAGAGAAACTCGTGCGTACACACACACTCTCTCGCTTCAGAAATCCTGCACTCTGACTCTATAAACACAGGTTTATAACAGAAACGGCTGTTCTTCAGACGCAGGCCGCTCGCTCGTCACGTGGAGATTAGATTCGTACACGTCACGTAAACCAGCTCCGGAATTCTGCTGTGAAGACTTTTATATTACCTTCATACCTTTTTGTGTGTTTGTTATTTTTAAGAAAGAGCAGCAGAGGCAAGAAATAAACAGCATTTGTTTACAGCGTGACAGGAAGTCATTTCTCTGAAGGCCTTCACCGACGTTCAGAAACACCACAAGAATTCCTGCTCCACGTTCTACACTAATATTTAACTCTCAGTGTAATCACAGTCAGCTTTATATTCCTAATCTGTTGTCTGTCACGCTACACACTTTACTCACAAATGGGCTTCATGATCTTATACTGGTTATGTCATAAACTACTAATCAAATATGAAATATCAAATAAACAAACAACACAAATCAAGTGAAAATATTCTGAATGAAGAATAACCGACGTGATATTTCTGGTTAGGAGATTCTTAAATAAATTTAACAAATGTGAACCCTATTTCTAGACATTTCTACTCATTTTAAGCTTGAAATTCTTAACGTCATTCTACTGGCAGGTTATTTTTTATTTTATGATTTAAAGCATTTATTTCTAGAAAGAAAACAACAAGAAGCTCAAGCTTGAGGAAAAAAATGTTCAGAATCTCATACTGGTTATGTAATAAACAACTAATCAGAAATATTAAATATATTTGTCTTTATTTAGAATATTTTCACTTGATGTTTGTTTGTTTGTTTGTTTGTTTATGTGTTGCATTTCACGGGAAAAACTCCGCTCCACCTTCAAAGTGTCTGCAAAATGCTAAAAGCCGCAAGAACCCCGAGGAACGTGACTTTCTTTTGTGGTGTCGTGTCGAACAGCACTTCACGAGTTTCTCAGCAGACAGTAACCTTTGACCTGTCTAAAGCCTCATAACAGAGAAGGACAAAGTCTGAGTGAGACAATCGGCCTCTGTTCTCGTCTTAGCTCTTCGGGTCTGTTTCAGCGATCTCACCAGCAGGTCAGAGGTCAGTCCACTGATTGGGATTATTTTTATGTCAATAAGATAAGGTCCATGTTAACTCATCTACACCCTGACTGTAATCTCGTCCTGCAGCTCTAAAGGACAGACTGCGATCGAGGACACGGCCGAGCGCTGATCTCGTCACTCACGGGGATTTTGGGAGGGTTGAAGTCGATGTTGTAGACTCGGCCGCTGGACAGGTGAACCCAGCGAGACGTCAGACGCTCCTTAATGGTCTCGAACGGCACGTCCAGGTTGATGACAGTGTCCACGGTGAACACTCTGTCCAAACTCTCAGCCTGCGCCACCGTCCGGGGAAAACCTGCCGAGAGAGAGAGAGAAAAACTTTAATAACACTGACATATTAATGCGCAAAATGTTTAAGATCTTATTTTCCATTTACAGTCCCCTCCAAAAGTATTGGAACACAAGGCCAGTTCTCCTGTTTTCACTGAACATCGAAGACATTTGAGTTTGAGATCAAAAGATGGATACGAGACGATAGATCAGAATTTCAGCATTCATTTCCTCATATTTACATCTAGACGTGTTTAAAATCTTAGAACGTGGCACCTTTGCAATTTTAGTTGAGCAACAATATTGGCTCAGATATTTACTTTAATTTAGTTTAAGACTAACACTTAATATTTGGTCTCATATCCCTCGCTTGCAATAACTGCATCAATCCTGTGACTCACGGACACCAAACTGTTGGTTTCTTCTTTTGTGAAGCTTTTCCAGGTTTTTACTGCAGCCTCTTTCAGTTGTTGTTTGTTTTTTTTTTTGGGGGGGGGGGGGGGGTTCTCACTTCAGTCTCCTCTTCAGGAGGTGAAATGCTGCTCAGTTGGGTTAAGGTCTGGTGATTGACTTGTTCAGTCTAAAACCTTCCACGTTTCCATCCTGATGAAGTCCTTTGTTGAGTTGGCAGTGTGTTTTGGATCGTTGTCTTGCTGCATGATGAAGTTCCTCCTGATTAACTCGGATGCATTTCTCTGTAAATTGGCGACAAAATGTTCCTGTAAACTTCTGAATTCATTCTGCTGCCACCATCATGAGTTCCATCATCAATAAAGATCAGTGAATCTGTTCCAGAAGCAGCCATGCGAGCCCAAGCCATGACACTACCTCCACCATGTTTCACAGAGGAGCTTGTATGTTTTGGATCATGAGCAGATCCTTTCTTTCTCCACACTTTGGCCCTTCCATCACTTTGGTAGAGGTTCATCTTGGTTCCAGATCTTTTGTGGATCATCTCTGTATTTCTTTGCGAATTCCAATCTGGCTTTCTGATTCTTACTGGTGATGAGTGGTTTGCATCTTGTGATATGGCTTCTATATTTTTGCTCTCAAAGTCTGCTTCGAACATTGGATTGTGATACATTCACCCCTGCCCTGTGGAGATCAGTGGTGAGGACAAAAACAACTACTGTTGTTTTCCTTGGCTGACCTGTTCCATGTCTGGTTGTCAGTACACCAGGGATTTATTTCTTTTTCAGGACATTCCAAATTGTTGTATTGGCTATGCCCAATGCCCAAACGTCTGTGTGCAATGCCTCTGATAGATTTTCTCTCTTTTCTCAGCTTCAAAATGGCTCGCTTTTCTCCCATAGACAGCTCTATGGTCTTCATGTAGGTTTATCCTTTTTAACAACAAATGCAGTCTTCACAGACCAAACCTAGGTCTACAGTTTGAGCCATTCAGAGATATTAATTGTTTAAACAAGCAATCTAACAGGACACACCTGGGTAACAAGACACCTGTCAGTCACGTGTTCCAACATTTTTGATCACTTGAAAAATGGGTGGGCTCAAACAAAAGGAGCCGTGTTCTAAGTTGTTTAACACGTCTAGATGTAAATATGAAGAAATAAAAGCTGAAATTCTGATCCATCATCTCATATCAATCTTTTGACCTCAAACCCAAATGTCTTCAGTGTATAGCGAAAACACGAGAACTGGTCTTTCTGTGATCTGATCATTAATGACATACACGTGTTTACACCGAAGCATAAGATCATGGAATCTGATGATTTAAAAACGAAAAACAAAAAAAAACACAGATGGAGTGATGATAACATAATGATGACGTGAGTGTGAGACAGTCTTACCGTCTAACAGCCAGCTGCTCTGGTCCATGTCTCGGAGGCTGGCCAAGATGAGGCGAGAGATGACATCATCAGGAACCAGCTGACCCTGATCTATACACGACTTCATCAGAAGACCCAGTTCTGTACCGAACACCAAAAAATAAAACAATCAGCTCCAGACACAGAGATCCTCAACTTACATTCATATAACATTTTTACCCTGCAACTGCTGTTACACCACGGCGCTGCTGAGTTCTGGACTGTGATTGGTCAGAAGGTGTTGGTTAGTTCTCTATAACAGCAGCTCTGACAGTAGCACATATTTATATTAATGATAGAGAGACTCTGGTGAGGGAACGACTGTTTATAGCTGCTATAATGTAAGCGAGAACAGGAACCAACTGGTTTCATGAACATTAAATGTAACCAAAAATGGACAGAAATTATGATGTGTTGCTGTTTAATTAATAAAACGTTGTAATTGTTGGTAAGTTGCTGTGGTGTAAGAGGAATAAAACACTTGGGGACGTGCTGTTGTAGGAAAATAATCAACAGAGATGTTCACAAGTGATAAAGACTCAAGGCTTGACTTTTTTTCTTGCATTTTAAGCATTTTAACGATAAAGAACAGCACTGTTCACAGTAAAGGGGGAAAAACATAACCGATCAACAGCTGTGTGCAAGTTGCAACTATATTTTTAGAAATATTTTTATAAACACCTCATAGAAGAAAAGGCTGAAAATATTTTTTTTAAATGCCGCTTGAGACATTAAAAAGTCCTTTGTTTTGATACGACACATTTTTACACACATAAAGGAACATTAAGGTCCAACATGACAATTACTATTTGGTCTTGAGATCTTTAAAAACTCTAAACAATTGAACAATAAACAATGAAACTCAGAAGAACGTATCAGGTTCCTCTTCCGTCAGCTAAGAACAGGAATCTGAGGCTACAGTGGGCAAAGACTCGCCCAAACTGGACAGTTGGAGACTGGAAAAAGACCAGGGGATTAGTTTCTAATCTTCAACTCTCCCGTTTTTGTGAGTCTGTGCCCACTATAGCCTCAGATTCCTGTCCTTGGCTGACAGAAGAGGAACAGAAGAGAAACAGGTTTGATGTTTTGTTCATACGGAGATGCTTTTCTGCTCACCATGGTTTTAAAGAGTGATTACATGAGTTACTATATCCATCCTGTTGGTTTGAACCAATCTGGCCATTTTCCTCTGACCTCTCTCACCAACGAGGCGTTTCCACCCACAGAACTGTCACTCACTCGATGTTTTTTGTTTGTCGCACCATTCTGAGTAAACACTAGAGACTGCGGTGCATGAAAATCCCAGGAGATCAACAGTTTCTGAAATACTCACACCAGCCCAACTGGTACCAACATCCATGCCAAGGTCCAAATCACTGAGATCACATTTGTTTCCTCATTCTGATGGGTGATGAATATTATCTGGAGCTCTTGACCGGTTATATTATGTTATGTTATGTTACATTAAGGATATTGTACTCTCTGTAGACGAAGGTTACCATGAACAGTGCTTTAGCCGAAGCCATGATGTGCTGCTCTTGTGTTGCATCACTAGATCGGGTAGGTTTTGTGTGTGTGTGTGTGTGTGTGTGTGTGTGTGTGTGTGTGTGTGTGGCTGTAGCCCAAAATAAATAAACCAAATAAAGCTACACACATGCAAATAAACCTTCTTTTTTTGTGACTTTCACACACACCGTGTCTGGATAATCATGGAAACACTTCTTGTTCCCAGATCACTACTGATGAGTCCAAGTCAAGTCAGAAGTCATAAAGGACAGGGATTTTGTTTTGTTTGTTTGTTTGCTTTTTACCCAAAAACCACAGGAATGCAAACGTATGCAGTAAGTTAAACCGAGGCCTGCTCCTAAACCTTCAGCTTGTAGTTTCCTCCCTCGCCCCCTGATGAAAGTGTGTAAGTGTGGAGTGGAGTGTCCTGTACAGTACAGTACACTGCAGATCTAATAAACTGACATGTTTAATTATACTTAGCAAACCGGATCATACAGAAACGAAATAAAACTAGGTTTGTCAGTTTAGTTCGGCCTGAACACTTCTGAGATCTGTGCAGGGAAGTAAGTGTGTGTGTAAGTGTGTGTGTGTTGATGTGTAAACAGAAGATTAAGGAGAGTTTAACAGGAAGTGGAATGCAAGAGCAGGAACTATGCAGAGAATTATAATCAGTGACCCGAAGAGCAGGAAACAAACTCTGACCTCCAACACTGTGGGTTTCTAACTGATACAGAGTGTTCACTATGTAGGGTAGGGCACTATACACACGCACACACATATACACACATATACACAAACATATGTACACACATATACATAGGTACACACACACATATATTGCACACACACACACACACACACACACCATGCAGGATTAAAAACGGGGGAAACATGGCGCGTGACGATTTCATGCGTTTTCACGCGCTGAAGTTATTACGTAGTTTTTGTTTGTTTTGTTTTCTGCTAATCTGTTTACGCTTTTTAACCGTAGCGTCTCGACTAAAAAGCGTAAAGCAGTTTAGTAGAAAACAAAACAAAACAAAAACACTACGCAATAACTTCAGCGCGTGAAATCGTCACGCGCCCCGTTTCACTCTCATCCCCCGGATCTTCCGCTGCACGGATCAGACACCTGAGCTTCATGTTCTGAATTCCTGCTCGGTCTGATTGGGGCTGAAGAGACAGAGAGAGATGACATTAGGAGCTTTCTCACCGCTCTTGGCTTTAATGTTGGCCCGTAACATGTCCCCGCTGGAGAGATGCTGCAGCCCGAAACTTTCAGTAATCCGAGACGACACGGTTCCTTTCCCCGAACCCGGAGGACCCATGATTACGGCCCGGAACAAGTTCCTCAGAATCATCTTTAATCCTGACTCAGATCCACAGCGTGAGAAATACTTCAGTTTCTCTCTCTCTCTCTCTCTCTTTCTCACACAGACACGGGATTATACACAGACCAGTGAATCACTAATGAACCGAATCTCTTCTGAACGACTCCCTGAAGTGAGCCGATCGAGAGAATCGATTCTACAACATGACCGAATCGAATCGAGTTTTTGGGAAAAGTTCCCTTAAAGGAACAGTGCAGAGAGAGAGAGAGAGAGAGAGAGAGAGAGAGAGAGAGAGAGAGAGTCTGGTGCGTAGACATACAATACTACAGTCATATAAATTATTTAATGAATAATGGATATGTAGATTTTTATTCTACCCTATACTCCTCCCCAGATGAAAGCCAAGATTGTTTTGACAGTTGCATGTTTAAATACGTGTTTTGTTTTGATGGCTCCAAGTTAATTTAATAAAGCTTATATTTTGTTAATCAAAAATGTGCTTAAAAAGCCCCGCCCCACCAAAGAAATACTTGACCACATCATTTTTTTTTACAGTTTGACCACTGTAGATAGATACAGACAGACAGACAGATAGATAGATAGATAGACAGACAGACAGAAAGATAGATAGACAAACACAACAAACAGACAGATAGACAGACAGACAGATAGATAGATAGACAGATAGATAGACAGACAGACAGACAGACAGATAGATAGATAGACAGACAGACAGAAAGATAGATAGACAGGCAGACAGAAAGACAGATAGACAGATAGATAGATAGACAAGCACAACAAACAGACAGACAGATATAGATAGATAGATAGATAGACAGACAGACAGACAGATAGATAGATAGATAGATAGATAAACAGACAAACAGATAGACAAACAAATAGATAGTCAGATGTACAGACAGGCAGAGAGAGAAACACGGCCCTAGAACACACTCTACATTACAATTATCTTGGCTTCAAAATCCGAGCTTCAGGTGGCTTCAGTCTGGCAGTGAACGCATTAAAAGAGAAAGCAAGAAGAGCTTTCTATGCCATTAAAGGGAAATTTACCCAGGTAGACATCTCCGTTACAATGTGGTGCAGAATGTTTAACAGTATTATTAAACCTATAGCTCTTTATGGATGTGAAGTGTGGGGCCGCTCTGTCAGGACGACTGCTCCAGATGGGACAAACACCCCATAGAGTCCCTGCATGCAGAATTCTGAGAGTTCAGAGAAGATCACCAACTAACGCATGCAGAGTTGAATTAGGCAGATATCCCTTATTTCTAAATATTCAAAAACGATCTCTTAAATTCTGGACTCATCTTAAATCAAGCTCACCTAATGCACTTCAAACGAACAGATTTATAATGAATGACAGTATATTTTCACTCATCATGTATTCATATAATAATATATTCTTATGACTTTCTTGGAACTTCATATCATTTCGTTACCACTGTAATAAATAATATTACTGAATGCATTTATTTTATGTTTAAAATTTGTAAAATAACACACCGGACATCACGTCACATCATCCGTCACAAAAATGACAACAACAGACACAGTAAAGCTTCAGGACTTAGTTTCACTGTGATCTTGTACTACATGTTAATTCACTAATAAAATATAATAAATTACAGTAATAATGTTGTATTAAATATTTATAGGTAATAATAATGTAAATAGACTGAATTGTTCACATATTTGCAGCCCTGGTTCAATATTTTTTAACACACACCCATCGACCTGCCCTCTGTATTTGCCCTTGGTGACACAAACTTGTGAAGGCAAGTGGACAGGGAGGTGTCCCAAACAGTAACGAGAAGAAAAGATGATCATTAGGAGTTCTCCTTACCACATACAGCCTCCACACAGAAAACACGACAAGGTGTGCTGTTATAGGAAAATAATCAGTGCTGGGTGGTGTGGTGTGATGTGATGTAGCCCAACGTGAAGTAGAGTTACTGTTACCCCCCAACCCCCCCCCCCCCCCCCCCATGCCCGAAGTTTATTATTATTTAGATGTTTTATTCCTCTTATACCACAGCATTTTGCCAAAAAAGAACAATGTTTTATTTATTTAAAAAAATTACATATACTTTTATCCATTTATAGTTACATTTAATACTTATGAAACGACTTAGTTCCTGCGGTCAATTACGTTATAGTGCCTACAAAGTGCTGTTACAAAGCGCTGACACTGGAGACTCCTTCCATAAATGTTACATAAACACATTTCTCCTTACGGTAAAATCCATTTATTGTCAGTGGAGCGTCTGCTGTACACGTCCCCATGAATGAGCTGTTACTATAGAAACGATAATGTAATAGAACCTGTGCTACTGTCAGAGCTTTCACACCTTCTGACCAATCACAATCCAGAATTCAACACCGCTAGCCAACATACAGCTGTCACATATTTATATTAAATAACACTACATTCAACTAAAGCTCATGACTCGTAATTCACTCCCTGGACTTCGACCAGGAGGGAAAAAATAATAAGAAAAAAAAACTTGGAATCCCTGTTCAGGAACTCAGGACGGTCTCCTCAACCCCGAGTTCAGGGAGTGACGTCAAATCAAAATGGCCGCTCACAGTAAAGTAAACACAGCAACACAGTATTAATTTTAAATGGGTTATACTGTATATGCTTTAAGTATTAGCTTTATATCACTCAACATACAGACATATTGACTTGTTCAATCTATAACACTGATTCTACAGTTCACTCTTCTGAGGAAGATCCATCAAAACACATCACTCATCCCAGTTAGCTGTTAGCTCCTTGCTAACAGAAGAAGAAAATGGACGCGTCGAACGTAGCATTATTCTATTTCCGGGATGAACAGAGGTGCGACTCTTAAACCTGACCACAAGATGGCAGTGTCTGATTTGTCTAACACCTTAAACCCGTTTTACACAGATATTTTATTTAGTTCTGTTCCGTTTCATTAGTTATAAATGATAACACTGTTATTATCACAGCCTGCTATTATGTATGAACTATAATTACAGTTACACTCCTATTCACTCAGGTATTCTCTTCTTTACATTTTCTCCCTCACAGCTGTGAACTGTAATCTTAAATGATTACAGTTTATCAGCTAAATCTTTATTAAAACTCTCCCTAGAAAAAGAAATAAAGGAAAGTCCAGATCCCGAGTCAGTTCAGGACGTGTCGGACACTATAAATATTCACTAGAGATGTTAATTTTCATGTCACGTTAATTACACGCCAGTTTTATGGTGGTTTAGGATGCTATCGTTACTGTATTGTGTTTAGAAAAGTGCTAGCTGTAGGTCAGAGTGCAGTTTATATGTCATGTAGGCCTCATTCACAGAAGTTAGAATGTCCACATTTGAATGCTTTCATCTTGACGGTCATTTGATTGTGGCTTCAAATGTCACAACAACAATACTGTGTATTTTTGTACTGATTATATGTTTTGGGCATGATGTACTTTGCCCAGACATGTCTATTCCTGTTTCTCCATCACTTTCTAAACAATCACAACTTCCTGTTCCCATTAACTGATTTCTCCAGTTTCTTCTTCCTCATTTAAATCATTTTAAAGCCAGAGCACACATTGAAATCTGAACCTCTTAAAGGTCTTAAAGGTCCAGTAGGCGATTTTAACAAAAAAAACAAAACAAAAAAAAAAAAAGAATGCTGTGTTTGACTTCAGTCGGAAGCGGGAAGTCTGAACTTTTTTAAAATGATGTCACGTTCGAGCTACAAATTGATGAGAAGAACATGAATGTGTGAGTCTATTAAAGTGTGTGTGTCTTGCTAGCAATCGTTTGCTAAAACTAGCGATCATGAGTTTATCATGTATTTACTTTCTCAAAACAGTGTCTATTTTGATCGCTCTGAAATAAATACTACTATAAACTCATTAAAAAATGTGAATAGTGTTGACGCTGTGAGCCGCCATGCTGAGCTCAGGATTTGAGGAAACCTTCCTGACCAGGAATTAACAAGTTAACAGTTTGTTTTCTTTGGTTTAGGTTGGGAAATTTCTGAGTTATGAGCTTTATTCGAATGTAGTATAAGACCTTCAGTGTTTCTCAGACCTTCTCAGACCTTCAGACCTTCTCCCTCTAAAGCCACACCCATAAAACTAACCCACGTGCCCTGTCTAGGCTAGAACCCCTGAATACTATCTCAACATGATTGACAGGTGCCTCCTTGCCCTGATTGGTTGCATGTTGATGGCCCACAGAGACCACATCTTGACCGCACCTTTAAAGTCCATTGTATAGTTATTACCGTGTCACCATTATTGCATGATGATCTTATCATTTTTTTTATATCTAGACCCAGGTGATTATTTTGTGTTATATAAGACTGTAAATTGCTCAGTAAAGGTTATTTTTGGCCCGTTCAGTCACAACGCCTATCATCTCCAGTGATTTTAATCATTTATAAGGCTTCCTTGGACTTCACTCACCCGTGCTCTGTTGGTTTCCTAGGAGTGATCTCACACACCTGCTATGTCATCGCGCGTGCAATGGCTCACCGAGGAGCGGCCATGACCTCAGAGTTTCACTTATTCCCTGAGAGTACAAAGAGTCCTGAGACAAATGTGATGAGACATGAGACTGTCAAGGACAGATTATAATCAACATCAAGCGGGAAATTTAAACATTTCTTTTTAATGGATCTCTGGTCACTTTTTAAAAACTTATTATAACAGCTATTACATAAAAGTTTTATAAACCGTCATCCCAAATGCTACTTTTGACTTTTTTAAATAGACCGTATATTTCTGTTAAACTTTCATTCCTTCTCTGCATATCAAATTATATCTCTTATAAAACATTGATCTTGACTTACAATTGCTTACAAAAAAGCATTTAATCTGCTCCTCATTCCTTTCATTTATATCACTGCAAAGTCCAGACTCCTGTAAATAAGTTTTCATTAATCAGGTGTGTTGAAATACGACACTCGATTAGAGTTGCTGTTATATCTGTGATCATCAAGTGCACTACTAAGTGTCTCTATTTATTTTTCATACCAAATCAACCTTAAGCTTCCGTAGTGTCTAATAAAATCCGATTGAACAGGCAATCTGAACCTCACCCGACATCTAAAAACCTGCACACACCAAATTTCGGCGTAACTTAAATGAAAAATATTCATGGATATAATTTTGCAATTTTTTCACTCAGACTTTTTTTTCACTATTTTAATACGTGCTTATTATCAGGTGTTAACATTCACTCATTCACATTACTGCTATTTTTCTATTATTCTCTTATCCTATGTATATATACAGAGGATAAGAGAATAATAGAGGTAATGTGAATGAGTGAATGTTAACATAGGACACTGGTTGTGTTAAAAGTCACACAAAACGAGTTAACTAATAAAAACATTGAAAGAAATATGTATAGCCACAAGCAGTGATCTGTGGGGTCCAAGCACTCCTGGCAAATAGCACTTCCAGTGACCAGCTCATGCCAAGTTACATCAAACAATAAATACAACATATATATATATATATATATATATATATATATATATATATATATATATATATATATATATATATATATATATATATATATATATATATATATATTCAAAGCATGTTTTGTGACGATAGCTTAATGCTAGTCGTGTGAACTGCATGCAGAAATCTGATTGGCTGAAAAGAAGGCAGCCATGTTTTTGAAGTAATCCAGCGATGATTAAAAATCCAGAATGATGCAGCACACCAAATTTCAACTCAACTCAACCAGACTCAACCAGTTCCAGGAGAAACAGCTATTTGGTCTTAACTCCGCCCTCTTGTCAGTGACCACGCCCCAATCTTTGCAGACGTCCTCAGAACCGTGTACTGAACGTTGTCTTTCAAGGTTAGTTAAAATACACACGGCCTATCATGAATTACAGCTAAACTAGCTTCACCTCCTTAGAACTGACACGTGACACGTGGCGGCCGGACTGTTTACAAATCTCAACATGGTTAGGATAATCGGTGAGGTTCGCACTCTCCTGAGCAGTTTGACACCAAACATAGAAGAAGAAGAAGAAGCCTTTATTTGTCACGTATACATTACAGCACAGTGAAATTCTTTTCTTCGCATATCCCAGCTTGTTTAGGAAGTTGGGGTCAGAGTGCAGGGGCAGCCATGATACAGCACCCCTGGAGCAGAGAGGGTTAAGGGCCTTGCTCAAGGGCCCAACAGTGGCAGCTTGGCAGTGCTGGGCCTTGAATCCCTGACCTTCTGATCAGTAACCCAGAACCTTAACCACTGAGTCACCCCTGCCCTAAACTTGTGAAGATCCTAGGGCTAGTGTGCAAAAGTAGGTTTAGCATATTATGCAAATTAGTGGGCGGGGCCTAGATCAATTCAGCTTAAGCCAAGGAAAAGGAGGAAAGAAGAGTTCTATGTACAACCCGAAAAAGTTGGGACAGTATGGAAAATGCAAACAAAAAGAATCATTTGAAAGTTCAATTCACCCTGTTCTATATTGAAAACACATTATTAACACATTGTTTGATGTTTTACTTTGTGAATTTTATTTATTTTTGAAAATATACACTCATTTCAAATCTGATGACTGCAACACACTCCAGAAAAGTTGGGACAGTTGACGGTTTCCACTGTGTAACATCACCTTTTCTTTTAATAACACTTATTAAGCGTTTGGGACTGAAGACACCGGTTGGTTAAGTTTAGTGAGCGGAATTTTCCCCCCATTCATTCATTATGCATTTCTTCAGCTGCGCAACTGTACAGGGCTTCGTTGCCATATTTTGCGCTTCATAATGCGCCACACATTATCAATGGGAGACAGGTCAGGACTGCAGGCAGGCCATGCTAGCACCCGCACTCTCTGATTACGCAACCATCCGGGCAGAATGTGGTTTGGCGTTGTCCTGCTCTGGATGGCAGCATATGTTCCTCCAAAATGTGTACATATCTTTCTGCATTAATGATGCCCTCACAGATGTGCAGGTTCCCCATGCCATGGGCACTGACACGCCCCCGTACCATGACAGACGCCGGCTTTTGGACCTGACGCTGATAACAGCTCGGATGGTCCTTTTCCTCTTTGACCCGGAGAACACGACGGCCGTTTTAATCAAAAACTATTTGAAATGTCGCCCCGTCGGACCACAAAACACGATTCCTCTGTGCTACTGTCCATCTCAGATGAGACCGAGCCCAGAGAAGTGGGCGGAGCTTCTGGACAGTGTTGATGTACGGCTTCTGCTTTGCATAGTAAAGCCTTAACTTGCATCTGTGGATGCAGCGGCGAACGGTGTTGACTGACAAAAGTTTACCAAAGTATTCCCGAGCCCATGTCAGGATCTCCATTACAGACTCATGAGGGTTTTTAAGACAGTGACGTCCGAGGGATCGGAGATCGCGCGCATTCAGAAGTGGTCTTCGGCCTCGCCCTTTACGCACCGAGATTTGACCGGATTCCTTGAATCTTTCAATTATATTGTGCACTGTAGAAGGTGAAATGCCCAAAATCCTACCGATTTGTCTTTTGGGGAATGTTGTTCTCAAAGTGTTGGATTATTCTGTGGGCAGATCGGCGAGCCTCGACCCATCCTTGCTCTTGAAGGACTAGGCCTTTTTGGAGGCTCCTTATATACTATGATTAGACGATTTTTTTTTAATTTCAACTCGTCACATCGCTATTAGTCCTAAATTGCCCCTGTCCCAACTTTTTTGGAACGTGTTGCATGCATCAATTTCAAAATAAACATTTATCTTCAAAAAACTATGCAGTTGATTAGCTAAAACATCAAATACCTCGTCTTTATATGTTTTTTTGTTTAAATACAAATCAAAGTACATTTACAAATCACTCCTCTTTGTTTTTATTAGCATTTTCCATACTGTCCCAACTTTTTCGGAATTGGGATTGTAGAACATTACAACAAAGGGTTATGCGTTTAGAAAAGATTCCAGATACAGCCTGTCATGGAACCCTTTAATGAACCATTTTATTGTATAGAACATTATAGATATAAAAAGAGAGAGAGAAAGACAGAGAGTATTATTTGTATAATGTTGAAGTCCTGCGGGTACATTGTGGTGGGCGTGGCTTATGCAGAGCAAACGTCTGTCGTTATTGGCAGTGACCACGCCCATTACGCAGGCGCTCCGCAGCAGGATGTTTTCAAGCCCCGCCCCCTTCCGTCAGCACACAGGACTTCGGGGCCAATACACACTCTCACACACACTCACACGCACATTCACACACTCCCCGGTGGTGTCTGTACACCATGGCCTTGCTTGAGCTCGCTATGCAAGGCTTCTCCATCTTCGGATTTATTTTATTTATTGTCCTCTGGCTCATGCATTTCATGTCCATCATCTACGTGTAAGTAGCGCGCGAGGCTGATTTATTATTATTGTGTGTGTGTGTGTGTTTGTTTGAATCATTTTCTCTATTTATTAATAACATATTTACGTGTGTGTTATCTGTAGACCGCTTTATGCCTTGGAATTTAGGATATTTAGTGAATATTTATCCATTAGCGTTGATATTCGGAATGATGAACCCAAACACAGCCTGTATCCCTATCAATATCAGTATCACTATGCTAAGCTAAGCTAGCTCCATAGATTCATATATATATATTATTTTTTACCAGATTAGCTGTTTCTCTAGTTTAGCCGTGTATCCTGAATTCTTGTTTTCTTTTCTTCTTTTCTTGTCTTGTTCGGTTTATAAAAATGTTTCAGTTGTTTAAATATACCTCTTGCTACGAAGCTAACGCTGGCACTAACATTAACATTAACATTAAAACATTTGAGCTAGCTTATCTTTTCTTGCTAAGTCAGCGATTTAACCATAATTACCTGCTGAAATGTTATAAAATACACACAGGAAGTCAAAATATTTAATAAACCACTAGAGTATTAGTATATTATCTTGGTTCGTGGTTAAAAAGATTTTTTTTTTTAATCCAAGTGCTGTATTTACTCATAAGAACAGTAAATATGAGTATAGTTACCTATTTTTTTTTTTTAATAATCTAGATCAAATTTTCAAATCTTTTTAAATCTCATAATCGTTGTTTTAAAATGTCTTGTTTGTTAGAAATGAGCTTTTAAAGCTTGTAAAAACTCGCCATTGGTCAGAGATTAAACTCCAATATCCACCGCAGGTCGCCATTCAGACTTCAGGGCTGTGACGGTGCTGTCGGTTATATCGCGATACTAATCAGATATGATCACGTTACTGAAATGATACCGCAATGATATTGAAAAAAGAGATCAGATTGCTCGGTTTATCTAAACGGCGTGGATTTGTAACTTTAAAGTGTGTTTTTGTTCATTTTCGAACACTAACGTGTTGTGAAGCAGGTTTATAATTAGGCTACAGGACAATTGGATTATTAAAACAAGTTTATTATTATTGTGTGCGAGTCATTTGTGTTTGTGTGTGTGTGTGTGTTTGTGTTTGTGTTTGTGTGTGTTTGTGTGTGTGTGTGTTTGTGTGTGTGTGTGTGTGTGTGTGTGTGTGGGGTAACGGTGTGTTCTGGACCTGGATTACCACACATGCTTGCTCCATTTTCTGCCTCGTTTCACAATTGGGGGGGAAAGAGTCAGTTTTTTTGAAATCCACTGTTGGACAGTGTATTTCTCAAGTTTAACGTTTTGTGTCCCACCTTAAATCCTCAAACGGTCTAATCTGAAAATAACCACGCAGAGCTTTACCAGGTCTCGAGATCTCACACAGGATCACACATTCCTGCTTACTGACGTTCGGTCATGAGGCAGAGTTTAAAATGGTCAAGTGAGCATCACATCACATCAAACTCTCTCTCTCTCTCTCTCTCTCTCTCTCTCTCTCTCTCTCTCTCTCTCTCTCTCTCTCTCTCTCTCTAACCAAAGTTCCAGCAACAGTTTGAAATGATAAAGCATATCTTTTCAGTTTTATTTGTATAGCGCTTTTAACAATGGACATCATCTACAAAGCAGCTTTACAGAAATATATAAATTCAGGATACAGATTTTAAATGTATGAATTTATCCCCAGTGAGCAGCCAGAGGTGACGGTGGTGAGGAAAAACTCCTTGAGACGACACGAGGAAGAAACCTTGAGACTCAAAAGGGAACCCATCCTCATCTGGGTGACACCGGATAGTGCGATTATAAATAAAAAAAAATAAATCTCAGACTAAAACGATCAGAGTTTGTTGAAAAACAGTAGTAGGTCTGTAATTTTCTCAAAGGAGGACGCAGAAAAACATGGACGCGGCCGATCCGGACGGAAATAAAATCACGGAGTGGCTCCTGTACAACAGGAAATGACACCATGTCAGTTTAATCCCATTCGAATCCGGGTGGGGTGGGGGTGGGGGGTCAATCCAACAATAGGAGGACAGGAAACTCATGGGACGGATATGGTATCGGCGACGGCGATAAACGAAACGGACAGAAACGATCTCCTCAAAGCTCAAAAGCTCACCGTGAAGAATGTGCGTGTTCGTACGAACTCGTTTTCCGGATCTCGCTGGTCGCCGATTGATGACGTGAACGGAACGTAAGAAAGAGCGCGCCAACGCCGATTTATTTGAATAGAATGGCGTACGATTGTCATGGTAACGTTAAAAAAAATAAATAAATAAAATTAATTTTCTGTAAGCTGAACAGCGGTGGAGAAGTGATTAGCGCGATAAATTATTAATACACGCTTTAATATCGGATTGAAACGTTTTAACACGGTTGGTTCGTGTATTTGCTGGAAGTGCGATACGTAACGGTAACGGTAACGATACTCGCCGTGTGATGCGGCGTGACGTGGAAACGCGGATAACATTTTGTTTTTGTCATTGACGCAACGAGAGAAATATCCACGGCTCGTAGCTGAAACATTCCCCGAAGATGATGTCATGTTTTACACAATGATAACTATCTCCTCATACTTCGGGGTTAGATTACACGGGGTTAGTGCCGTTCTCTTAGCCTGGATAATTCCGGTCTCCTAGAACACGCGAGACTCCGTAAGAGATTTTATAATGATGTCGTTATGAGTGTGATATGTCGTCCCTCCCTCGTGTAAGGATGCACTGACTCACTCTACACCGGAACTCGTAACGGCCCGACAATCAGGATCCTTATCAGATCCTACTCGGTGATGTTGCACGTGAACGCGAGACGTGACTCGTCCTAGAGCTCGCTGCTTTCGCATCGGTGACCTTTCACGCTCTTTTCACATCTTATAAAGGAGAAGAGAAATCAGCCACAGGAAACCTGGCGGATATAAAGACGAGCTCGTCTTGTTGCCGTGGAATCGCTCAGGAGTCTCAGCTGAACTCCAGTTTTAATATTATAATATCTCCACAATCATCAATCCCGTCACGAGGTTCTTCACTTCTCCCCTTAGTGCTTAGTGTGTATCCGGCTTTCCGGATTCGATTTTCACGCTCGTTTGTGTGTTATTTAAGTCGTCTTTAAATAGTTAGCTTTAGAAGATAACGTATAGCTACTACGGTTTCTCATCAGAATTTTAAAAAATCGCCGGACAGGCCACGCCCACAGGCGACATACTACAAGATACACGTCAGCTGCTAGCGTGGATGTAGATCGCAGCTTTTTTTTTTTTTTGTTTTGTTTTGCATAACGTGTCGGTACTTTAGACAGTTTTAGATACTAAATCCTAAAATGGCTGCTCGGTGAATTTCTTTAACGATCCGTTTCCGTTAGCGATGTCGCATGAACGCCCGTTTCCTCTTGCGCAAATGCGAGGATTAGCGTAGATGATAGATACCAATAGCTAATAGTAGCTAATCCCAACAGAGCGTAGTGCACTTCAACACCTATTAGTCCGTGTGTCGACTCTGAATCAGAGCGAAATTGATTCTTTTGATTCATTTGCTGTTTGGATTTGCTTTTTGTTTCCTTTAATCACATGTGACGGATTCGAAAACAAACCGAATCACATAGCAAATGAATCAAAAGAATCAAATTCGCTCTGATTCAGAGTTAAAATTCAAATTTAAAATAGAGGAAGAGTGAAAAATCACGGTATGGGGAAAAATTTTTTTATGTTTGAAGTAAACATCAGGAGGAACTGGTGTGTCATATTGCTAACATGCTAATCAGACAAACTCCTCTTGCCTTTAGTTTACTACCTTGAGGAAGTTTGTAAAGATGGTACCAAATAGAAGAAAAGAACGAATACCAACACGTCTCACACCAATACGCAACACGTTTTATTTAATAGTGAATATTTCTTTTATCGTAAACAGTTTCACTCACTTTTAAGTTAATTTTTTATTATTCATTTTATATGTACAGAAGAGGGCGGATGGCGTTTTCCTCCGAGTGAGTTTACTCCGCCCAGGGACGTGGCATGATGTAAAACCGTGTAGCTACGACACAGCTAGCCGTCATTTTAAAAAAATTTACCGTCCTAAATTTTCAGAGCAAGTACATAAATACATAAATACTCGTTCTCACAACCAGAATATTTACGTTTTATAATGAATCAAATGTAAAAGCGAGAAGTGATCGCTTTTTAAATTCTTAACTCACAAACAGAACATCAATGGAGTGGAGCTTTTTCTTTAAGGATGGACATCTGCATTTTATCGGATTTTGGCGGAACATTTAGGATTCAATTAATAACTTTCTATTAGATATTTTTTCATTATTTTATCAGACATATTTGCAGAGGTGCATTTTAACCGTAGCATTCACGATTTACGACTCGTTTCTACGGCGATACGTTACGCCTTTCTACAATTCGAAATTTAAGCAGCGGGGAAAAAAAACTTCGATCCGAACGGAGATTCACTGAAAGGGAAAGGGCCGTGCAGAAGAAGTTTATTTCTCATAGCCGTTATTTTCACTTCGCTACGTGAACTTTGACCTGTGAGTCTCATGAGCCAATAGCAAACAAGAAGGCGGGACTAATTGGCCTGATTGGTCGGTAAAAGTTATTAAGTAGCGTCAAACGTTTTGCGCACGTCCGTTGGGGGGGAAAAACATTTACTTTTTCGTACGCATACTTTCGAACTCGAGTGTATCACGTGAACAGTACGTTTACAAGCTACGAGAAAAATTTTTTTATTGTAATTTTATCGTGATCAGAGGTTTCAGGGATTTTGTCAGAACATTTAAGATTTAATTTAACTTACTTTGTTGATTTTTTTCTTTTATTAGACGTTTTGTGATTAGACGTTTTTACAAAAGTACGATTTATCCGTACTGTTTTTACGATTTTTGACTCGTTGCTATGGCGATACGTTACTCCTTTCTACATTTTTGTAAACTTAAGCAGCAAACAAACCGAATGTTAAAAAAAAAAAAACAGAAAGCAAATTCATTTTCAGAAAGTTCTCTCTGCTTTTCTCCAAAATCATATTTTTTAAACTCGTGAGTGTTTCACGTGATGATTTTTTTTTCTTCCAGAAATGAATTGCTTAACTGATTAATAGAGTTAAAAAAAAAAAAAAAAATAATTATTTTAAAAATCGCATAAAAATACAGGCAAATTTTTACAGCTGAAAATCTGTAGAGGAAAAAAAAATTAAAACATTTCAACAGATTAAGTACAAAATATTTAACATCAGAGCAGATGTTTATATTCAGTTTGTAATTATTTAAAAAAATAAAAATTTAAAAAATATAATAGAAAAGCCATCATTTATCACGATATCGTCTCTCTTGTTGAGATCTGAAGGAAACACCGCTCTCGGGTGTCAGAATTCTCCCTAAAGCCTTATTCAGATGGGATTAGTTTTCCTTGTAGAGGTGTGTCCTAATTATTTCTCTGGGATTTTACTCCAGGGGGGGGTTTAGCGAAGTTATTGAGTTCCTAGCATGTGTCATGTGGCCTGTTAATGATCAGGTATGGCCACGCCCACTACTACAAAGCACTTATAATAAAGATTGAAACAGTCAGTGTGTTACAATGAGGTGTGTGTGTGTGTCTGTGTGTGTGGTGCATGGTGAAGACGCCCTCCTGTGTGATTTTATATTTCAGAATTTCTACAGACGTACTCTTAATGAACACACACACACACACACACACACACACAGAGAGCCTCCCATAGTTTCACCATGACATGTGTGTGTGTGTGAGTGAAACTGGATCTATAGCTCAACCTGTTGGATCACCTTGATGTGTCTCTGATCTGTGTCTCTCTCTCTCTCTCTCGCTAACACACTGCATGATTCATACTGTACACACACACACACACACACACACACACACACTGAATTATGGGATCGTCATTTTTAAATGGAATTGTATTGAAGCAGCTGATTTGATGTTGAAATCAATTTTTTTTTACAATTTTTATTTATTTATTTTTATTTTTATTTTTTTAACACAGACTGCAAGTATTATAATGAAATTTTTGTAGACATTAAAATAAAGTACCATGAAACCTTCTTAATATTTACGGTTCATCAGTGCAGCACTTCTTACACTTTTTACCGTCAGTTTGTTAACTAAATCGTATTATCGTGTAACGATAAGATAAAACTGGAGAAATCACCTGGGATTAATGCAGAATAAAGATTTCGACTACAAAACTGCGTCATAATCACAAACGTCTAAGTGAAAAATCTCCAAAGATCTAAAAAGAACGAATGATTATTTCCAGACGATTGGCGTCAAACAACTTTAAAACTCATTAAAATGTTAATTGCTTACAAAAAATGTATGAATGAGTCGTATATTAGAGGCGATTTTTATTTCTTTTCTTTTTTTTAAACGACGGTTAAACACTCCGATTAGAAGCAGATGATCGGCTAAAATTTTGTACAGAATCTTTAAATTGTAAAATGTTAAATTAAATCTAATTACTCATTTTTAAATGTAATTTTCCTTCCTTTTCAGTGTTTTCCCCAAACTCGGTTCATCCCAGATTATTTATGTCATGTTATGATATTTTAAGACGTTTCTATGATCATTTTGTCATCATCGGCCGTTGTGATCGACTTCATTATCGCGAAAATGTTTAATAAATTTTATTTTAGAGGTTATTTCATAGTTTATTGAGCTTCTGAAAGACCGAATGCACTGCTGTGTTTCCTGTTTCCTGGAGTTTATTAGCAGTAATTTCGGTATTTGGGTTTTAGCTGTTGTTAAATTTAAAGTTGCAAAAAAAAAAAAAAAAAATCAAAACAGGTTAAACCAACATACTTATGATTTTGTGTTGCAAGGATTGATTACTACTTGTGTGCGTGTGTGTGAGAGAGCTTAAAAAGTCTAGCCATTGTTTTGTAATGACCATGTAGGATTTAACCTATAGGGCGTTTCTACACCTGTAATCCCAGAGGAGCCATTTTCATCAATTATGTTCTCAAAGAAAACGCATGTTGTGTTGTCTCTTTATAACCTGTGAAAAAACAAGTTCAATGACAAGTTATTGCCAAAACAAACTTAAAAACGTACTAAAGTTTTACAGCAATCCTATAGAAGACGCAAACGACCAAATAACGACCAAACGGCGTGCGGTAAATCTTCCAGTAACGCAGCTGAGCCACTGCAGAGTGTCAGCTAACACAGACACACACTAACTCCTCCTCCTTTTACAGTAGGGCGCCATTACTTTTGTCCTCATTGCGCGGCTAGTCTTATTCGACTTAATTAATGGGTTTGATTCCTTTGATTCAAATCATCGCTGAGTTTCACAAAACGTTCATTAAACCGAAATAAACGATTTAAACGTAACTGCGTAATTCACATATGTACAACAATCGTGACAATTGTATGTTTTTAAGCCGAGTAATCGAGGTTCACGTTAGTGAGCCTAGCTATATACGGTAAATACTCCAGGAACGAATCGTAGGATACGAATTTTCCCCCCAACTAGCTGCATTAAAAGCTCCTGCAAATGATTTACGAATAAATTTGTTCGTATCTTTGCGTGATCAGTGAGACTCGATGAGCAGGTTTTTTTTCCCTTTTCCTTTTTTCGGTCCGAAATTTGGACGTGACAACTCTTCGAATCCGCACTTTAGAGATTGACGTCGTTCCTGTATCTGGTTGCTATGGAGACCGTAGCGCTAAAGCTCACTAAACGTAATAATTTCTCTCCCCACAGCCGCTTGCATCTCAATAAGAAGAGCAGCGATAAGCAGCCGTACAGCAAACTGGCCGGAGTGTCGCTGCTCAAACCCCTAAAAGGCGTCGACCCGAATCTCGTCAGTAACCTCGAGACCTTCTTCGAGCTCGACTACCCCAAGGTAAGGAAAAAAAAATCTTAATATAATATCGATATCAAGATCAGTTATGTTTCCATATCAGCAGCATCGTGATTTTGCTTCAGTTAGAAGCAACTGATCTGATGGTAAAATTCCGTCTTTTAAAAAAATTATTTAAAAATGTTTCCTTCTTAAATGGTGTAAATATTTACCTTTTTTCCCAGTAAGTAATATTTTTACGATTCAGTTTGAAAGCGATTCTTGATGTGTTAATTTTTAAAATAATATTTACGTTTTTAAATGGAAAAAAATTAAAATTCCACTTTGGCATGTTTTAGGTCCTTTTAGTTGATTTACTCAAATTTATTTTTATTTTATTTTTTTGGCTAAATGGCCTTAATCTAACCACACTAAAAGTAGGTTTATAGTCAGAAATATAAAATATTTGTAACGATAAATGAATAAAAATCAATCTGGAAACAAAAATGACAAAAAAAATCATCTGATACTGTTATACGATACACAATTTGTACGGTTCCCTCCACTAATATCGGCCCCCTGGGTAAATATGAGCAAAGAAGGCTGTGAAAAATTGTCTTTATTGTTTAACCTTTTGATCTTTTGTTCAAAAAAATTCACAATAATACTCTGCTCTCATGGATATCAAACAACTGCAAACACAACACAGGTTTATATATATATAAAAAAAACTTTAAATATAGGTGTGTAACAATTATTGCCCCCCCTATGAATTCATATGAGAGAAAAATATATTTGAAGTATATTCCCATTGATATTTTACATTTTTTAGTACACCTGGGTGACTAGGAACAGGAAATAGTTCAACCATGACTTCCTGTTTCACAGGGGTATAAATATGAGGTAACAAAATGCACATCCCAAATGGGATTGGGTTCTATGGTCAGATGAAACCAAAATAAAGATTTTTGGCAATAAACACCAGAGGTGGTTTTGGTGCACACAGAGAGGGAGCCATATGGAAAAGTACCTCATGCCCATGGTTAAATATGGTGGTGGCTCTTTAATGTTTTGGGGCTGTTTTTCTGCCAGAGGACCTGGACATTTTGTTAGGATACATGGCATCATGGACTCTTATCAAATATCAACAGATATTAAATGAAAACCTGACTGCCTCTGCCAGAAAGCTTCAAATGGGCTGTGGTTGGATCTTCCAGCAGGACAATGATCCAAAACATACATCAAACTCAACACAAAAATGGTTTACTGACCACAAAATCAAGGTCCTGCCCTGGCCATCCCAGTCCCCTGACTTGAAACCCATAGAAAACCTGTGGGGTGAACTGAAGAGGAGAGTCCACCAGCGTGGACCTGGAAATTTGAAGGATCTGGAGAGATTCTGTATGGAGGAATGGTCTCGGATCCCTTGCCATGTATTCTCCAACCTCATCAGGCATTATAGGAGAAGACTCAGAGCTGTTATCTTGGCAAAGGGAGGTAGCACAAATATTGACTAAAAGGGTGCCAATAATTGTTGCACACCTATATTTAATAAAGATATTTTTTTGATAAACCTGTGTTGTGATTGTAATTGTTTTATATCCATGAGAGCAGAATATTTTTGTGAATTGTTTGAACAAAAGGTTAAACAGTAAAGACACATTTTCACAGCCTTCTTTGGTCCTATTTACCGAGGGGGCCGATATTAGTGGAGGGAACTGTGTGTGTCATGAAAATCTGGCAGCAAAAAGTCATTTTAAAAATGTTTTTACAATTATTATAAACACACTAAAGTTTTGTAATTAAATTACATTTAATTTTACATTTTAAAGTGTGAGCACAAAATTTTAGCGTCTGCTTCTGATGAGTTTGTAATTGTTAATTTAAAAAGTATTTTAAAAATCTCATTAATATTTGAAAAATATATGAAAAACTTTTTAAAAAATTTGTAAGTCATTAAAACGTGAAAGTGGTTTTTATTTCCCGTTGTTGCTGAATCCCTCGGGTTTGTGTGAAGACCCAGGTGATCTGTGTATCAGAGGGATTATGTGTGTTTAATTGGCTCTAAACTCGTTTAGGCAGGTGTTCCCACAGGTGTTGCCTCAGGGCACACACACACACACACACACACACACGTGACTCATTATTACTGACTTACACCAAACCTCATCTGACGAGGAGTGTGTGTGTGTGTGTGTGTGTGTGTGTGTGTGAGTGAATAGAAGAGATTCTGTATCTTGGTGAGAGATTTCTTTAAATAATTTGAAACAGAAGCAGGGAGGTGGTTATAAACTCATCTCTCACAATCTCAGTCTCTCTTTCTCTCAGTATATATACATTACCGTGCAAAAGTTTTAGACAGGTAAGAAAAAATGCTGTAAAGTAAGACCGCTTTCAAAAATAGACGTGTTAATAGTTTATATTCATCAATTAACAAAATGCAAAGTGAGTGAACAGAAGAAAAATCTACATCAAATCAATATTTGATGTGACCTCCCTTTACCTTCAAAACAGCATCGATTCTTCTAGGTACACTCGCACACGGTTTTTGAAGGAACTCGGCAGGTAGGTCGGCCCAAACTTCTTGGATAACTAACCACAGTTCCTCTGTGGATTTATGGAGCCTCAGTTGCTTCTCTCTCTTCATGTAATCCCAGACAGACTCGATGATGTTGAGATCAGGGCTCTGTGGGGGCCATACCATCACTTCCAGGACTCCTTGTTCTTCTTTACGCTGAAGATAGTTCTTAATGACTTTCGCTGTATGTTTGGGGTTGTTGTCATGCTGCAGAATAAATTTGGGGCCAATCAGATGCCTCCCTGATGGTATTGCATGATGGATAAGTATCTGCCTGTACTTCTCAGACCATTAATTCTGACCAAATCCCCAACTCCATTTGCAGCCCCAAACTTGCAAGGAACCTCCACCATGCTTCACTGTTGCCTGCAGACACTCATTCGTGTACCGCTCTCTAGCCCTTCGGCAAACAAACTGCCTTCTGCTGCAGCCAAATATGTCACATCTTGACTCATCAGTCCAGAGCACCTGCTGCCATTTTTCTGCTCCCCAGTTCCTGTGTTTTCGTGCATAGTTGAGTCGCTTGGCCTTGTTTCCACGTCGGAGGTGTGGCTTTTTGGCCGCAAGTCTTCCATGAAGGCCACTTCTGACCAGACTTCTCCGGACAGTAGATGGGTGTACCAGGGTCCCACTGGTGTCTGCCAGGTCTGAGCTGATGGCACTGCTGGACATCTTCCGATTGTGAAGGGAAGTGAACCTGATGTGTCTTTCATCTGCTACAGTAAGTTTCCTTGGCCGACCGCTGCGTCTACGGTCCTCAACATTGCCCGTTTCTTTCTGCTTCTTCAAAAGTGCTTGGACAGCACATCTGGAAACCCCTGTCTGCCTTGAAATTTCTGCCTGGGAGAGACCTTGCTGATGCAGTAACTACCTTTTGCCTTGTTGCTGTGCTCAGTCTTGCCATGGTGTAGGACTTTTGACAGTAAACTGTCTTCAGCAGCCTCACCTTGTTAGCGGAGTTTGGCTGTTCCTCACCCAGTTTTATTCCTCCTACACAGCTGGTTCTGTTTCAGTTAATGATTGTGTTTCAACCTACATATTGAATTGATGATCATTAGCACCTGTTTGGTATAATTGTTTACTCATACACCTGACTATATGCCTACAAAATCCCTGACTTTGTGCAAGTGTACCTAGAAGAATTGATGCTGTTTTGAAGGTAAAGGGAGGTCACACCAAATACTGATTTGATGTAGATTTTTCTTCTGTTCACTCACTTTGCATTTTGCTAATTGATAAATATAAACTATTAACATGTCTATTTTTGAAAGCATTCTTACTTTACAGCATTTTTTCCACACCTGCATAAAACTGCACAGTACTATGCATATATATATATATATATATACACACACACACACACACACACACACACACACACACACACACACACATATATATATATATATATATATATATATATATATATATATATATATATATATATATATATACAAAAAAGTATAAGTGTGCATGCATGTGTGCTTGTGACATGGTCACTCACTGTCCCTCACCTGGTGGTAGCTGTGTGTACTGTGCAGCTAGTGTGCAGCTCTCTCTGTGCTCCCCCAGTAGGCGGGGCAGTTTGTTGGGGTCTGAGAGGCAGCTAAATTTGGGGATGATTTTGTTCATTTTGGTGAAGAATTCAGTTGGAATGTGGTTATATTTAGTGCATTCAGTGAGGAAGTGCAGCTCTGTCTCTATTTTATTTAGTGTGCACTGCTGGTACAGTCTCTGCTCTCGGGGCAGTAGGACTGTCTGTGTCGGCCATCTCCGTGGCCAAGCGGTGCTCGATGAGTCTGTACTTCGTCAAGGTGTTTCTCAGTTTTGTGCTCAGATAAACTGCCACACTGTACTGTCTGTTTAGGGCCAGATAACACTGCATTTTACTCTGGAGTTTAGTTTGGGTTTCCAAACAGGCCAAATAGTTTACCTTCAGTGTTTTGTGTAATTTGGTTCATTCTAATTGGGTTTGCAAAATTCTTCTGTTCCTGAGTCTTTACTGTGTTGGTGGCATGTTGGTGGCGTGTCCAGTGACCAGTCGGATGAGGGGACTGGTATTTTTGCTCAACTCTTGGTACTGCAGAGCTTTACAATGATATGAGTGTGGGTCACTCTCTTTTAGATGTTTCCAGAATTTGATTGCCCTTTTTTGTATTTTTATAATTAATGGAGATCGGCCTAATTCAGCTCTGCATACGTTGTTCATGGTGTTTCTGTGCATCTCTCTCTCTCCCTCTCTCCATCTCCATCCCAGACAAACTTTTACCTTCAATCCCAGACAGCTCCTCTTTCCCTGATTCCAGATGGACACTTAATAACTTTTTAGAAATGATCAGGAAAATTCGAACATGGAAACCCTGATGCTCGGTTTCTGAAGCACGGGTTCTCAAAAAAAAAAAAAAGGTGTCAGGTGTTTTAATTGCGCCAGGCTTGCTCCTCTAACACAATACATGTCTATAGTGCAGAGGTGTTTATGTGTAAATCTATAGCCATGTAGAAATATAAGCTTGGGCTAAACCACATTGCGGAGTTCAATAATGGAGTTTATTCTCATGTCTGCTCCTTCAGCCATGTTTTTCTTTCCTGTGCTCATGTGGCTACAATTTCACTTCCCGTATATTTGAATAGGTGCGATATGCAGCATTTTCCTTGCAAATGCGTTTGTTGGCTTATCTCTGAGCTGCATTTGTAGCACACCGACGGTTCTCTCACAGAGCATCACGCTAAAGGGCTTCTTGTGAAATATCCGGACCGGTGAACCGAGAGATCGGTGTTTACAGATTTCCCAGCGTGTGAGGATCAACACCGTCATCACACTGTAGCCGTGTTACTGCTTCTGTTTTTAAACTCAAACACACAGCTGCGGATTTGTCGCTAGCTAATTAGGAACACGCTGTTGTTCTGTCGAGGCGTGTCTGTCACATCAGCATGAACCTGACGAGGGCTTGTGGCTTCTAGGTCACCTTTGGAAGCTGCCAATTGATCAGCTCACGCTGTTGCTCTGCACAAAGTTTTGGCACCCGTCTATCCCATCGCAACACGAATCACCTTCTGTACAGTTCTGTGTTCGAACACATACCAGTTGGTCACTAGTGGGCGTGTCCCTTGACTATCTCAGGTTACTTGGCTTACAAGTGTTTGTCTATGGACATTTGTAAAACCAGTCACTTAGACCACATTCTGGTTTGTGTCACCGATAGATTGATAGATGGATGGAAAAATGGATAGATATTAGGATGCAGTAAATGAGTGGATGGTTTAAATGGATGGATGTTTGGATGGATTCGTGCTTCGATGGATGGATTATTAGGTGGACTGATGGATGGGCAGGGTGAGGGGTAGTTGGATATATGATTGGATGGATCCATAGTGTGATGAGTAGTTGGATGGGTAGGTGGATGAATGGCTAGGTGAGTAGATGGATGATAGGAAGAGGGATGAATGATTGAATGGATACATGGTTTGATGGCTGGTTAGGTGGATGGATGGATGGGTAGTTGGATGGATGGACGAGTGGATGGATGGGTAGGTGGATGGATGGATGGACGGGTAGGTGGATGGATGGATGGACGGGTAGGTGGATGGATGGATGGACGGGTGGGTGGATGGATGGATGGACGGGTGGATGGATGGATGGATGGATGGATGGATTGATGGGTGGGTGGATGGATGGATCTGGGTGGGTGGGTGGATGGATGGATGGATCTGGATGGATGGATGGATCTGGGTGGGTGGATGGGTGGGTGGGTGGGTGGATGGATGGATGGATCTGGGTGGATGGATGGATATGGGTGGATGGTGGATGGTGGATGGATGGATCTGGGTGGATGAGTGGGTGGGTGAGTGGATGGATTGACTCACGTTGGTGAGCTAATGATCCAAACGCAGCGGTTTTGCGATACGCGATCCCTGCAGTGTGTCTGGTGAAAGCTTGCAGTGTCTCTGATTCGGAAACCACCAGGAACCAAAAACACCGACTGTGTTTCAGCCTGTGTGTAAAAAAAGAACCACACACTCGTTTCTCAGTTCCCTCGCAATCGCTTCACTTCTCTTTCACAAAAATAAAATAAAATTCTGATAAATGTTTGTCTCAGCTGCTTCACTTCCTGTCTCTGAGAGAACAAACGACTTTATATAACATGCTCTCATGCTGAATCACACAGACTCCACCATCTTCCTCACCCTCCTCTTCCTCCATGTCTACTGGATAGGGGCGGAGCTCGCTCTGTGTGTGTGTGTGTGTGTGTGTGTGTGTGTGTGTGTGTGTGTGTGTGTCCAAACCAGCGTTGTTGTGTTAATTTATAAAGATCTCTCTGGCCAACTGAAACAAACCTCTTGGCAGAGAAGAAAAGAAAAGCAGAAATGCTGCCCTGCGGTCTGTAAAGAGGAAATGTTCTTTTCCTAAAATGAATTCACTCTTTTAGTTGTTATTATTATTATTATTATTATTGCAGTACATTTACATTTTCGTCAGTTCTGCTCGGAGACTGACTCGTACCTTTCTCATGTAAAAGTGCATGTTTTCAGAATGTCTTTGTGTTATAATCCTGCTGACTCACCTCCACGTCCACCTCCATGTCCACCTCCATGTCCACCTCCATGTCCACTCAGCACTATCATGTATCACTCAGTATCTAACATGTCACTTTATTAGAAGAATAAATCACTTTAAGCTTTTCCTGTCCCTGGTGATAAAGTGCATACTCGTGCTCAGGCCTGTGTGCTGACATTTTATATACGAGAATATTTGTGTGCCTGAGATTTATAAATCTGAATGTTTACACTGGATTTTGTGTACGAGGCTTTAAATCTGTCTCGGCCAATCAGGAGTCGAGAAATGGCCGAGCGTCACCTAGAGCAGATCTGAAATTCTTATTAATCAACCTCAGAACTTGATATGACATGTGGAACATCATGATCCAGGAAGACGAGCTTGTGGAACTGGCTTTTCTCTCTGAATCCACATTTTTGCCGAGGTTGAGTTTGGGAAGTGTTTCCGAGAACCCGCATTTTCCCAACCACATCTTTTGCATTGCGCGATTTGCATTTGCAAGACGTAGCACGTTCACGTCCAGCTCTGCGTCTCCCGGTAACGGCTTCGCGCTGGGTTCCTTTAACGTGTCGTGTCGTGCCTTTAGGATACGAGCCAAGGAATTCTGTGTTAATAAAAACTGCTGACTGTCTCCATAACATCTTCATCCATCCATCCATTTCTACTCCAGGTTTTCCCACATTTCTCATCATTTCTTTCCCCCGGGGATCGGAGCGAGGCTGGTGGTGTGGACGTGTCGGAGCTCGACTCCACACTGTGAATGTGAATGAACTCCTCGTGAATGTAAACATTATTTTTAAAAGTTTCTCAGAGCAGAGATCAAAATCTGGTTTATTTAGAAACAATCCCAAGCTGCAGAAAAATTCCGGGTCTATCTATTTATCTGTTATTGTATTTATTTTTTCTCGGCCTAACAGCTCTAATCAGTTATTACTCTGATAACGAACATTAATGTGTTTGAGTTTTAAAGAAAGATCATATCATATATATATATATATATATATGGGTCTTAAAAATGTTTCTCACACATGAAATAAACTGCAGCTTTGATAACGAACACTTTAAAAACAAAAACTGAGCTGATACTTTAATTTCTGAAAAAAAAGGGAGAAAAGATAATAAATAGTAAAATATTTATATTTAAAAAAGAAACGTTAGACAAAAATAAAATAGGCAGATAATAGTAAAATAAATAAGAGGAGTGACAACATATACTTAACAACATTAAGTATAGAGATATATATAAATATATATATATATATATATATATATATATATATATATATATATATATATATATATATATATATATATATATATAAATAAAAAAGTGTAAATTGCACAAAAGTGTGATAAATAAAATAGTGTAAAAGGTAAGGCAAATAAAAAAAGGGAGAAAAGCTATAGCTGGTTAGAATCTACAGTGAGTAAATATTCTTTTTAAAAAATTTTATATTCATAATAGTAACATTTTATTATTTATTAGTTATTAAATGAATAATTTCTTGTTTATAATAATTACAAAAGAAAGTTTTGCGTCTAGTTTGTAATTAGTAAAAAAAAAACCCTGGAATCTCAGAAAAGTGTGACATCATAATAACATCACAATAATAATAATAATAATAATAATAATAATAATAATAATCGTATCGCCCGGCCCTAATCGATGCCCAGCGTTAAGCGTCTCGGTGATGTGTTGCTGATTATTATGGTCTGTATTTTGTCCGAGAGTGACATTCAAGAAACCCACGTCACTTTGTGTTCAGGCGTTCTCACTCGCTGTGTTAATGTTGTTCCTGTGCAAACACATTTTAATGGACTCTTATTGCGTGTGTGTGTGTGTGTGTGTGTGTGTGTGTGTGCGCGTGCTGCACACACTTTAAACGGCTTTTGTGTTTGATTTGTGTTTCTTTTACCTCATCAAGATTAAAAACACAACCAGGAAGTGGTTATAAAGAGACGTTCTCTCACCAGCGTCTCTCTCTATCTCTCTGGACCTTAAGACCAAAACGAAAAACAAACAAAACAAAAAAAATACTCAAACCAAGAAACCACAAAGACGTGTAAACTCTTTGCCTGAAGATGTGGGAAAAGTTAAAGTTACAGCTTCACCTCTGACTGTTACAAAGCTCTGACACTGTGTGGCTATTTTTTTAATTGAATTTTTAAGCCTAGAAGAGAACATCAGCAGTTTTGTGTGTGTGTGTGTGTGTGTGAGAGAGAGAGAGAGAGAGTACAATTATACAGAGTAGAATAACACAATAAATATTCATAAATATTAAAAAAAAAAATTTGTTTATTTTTTTTACTTTCAGTGAGTGTTCGTGGCGACGCAAACAAAATGCGACTGAACTCAAACTTTAGAGAAGGAAGCCGTTGTAAACGGACATTTTTTTTCCCTTCTCCCTTAAATATTACAGTGAATAAAAGCAACACAACAGAGCTAATAGTATTTCGCTGACGTGATGAGGCCGTGTGCGCGATGAGGCCGTGTACGCGGAGCGGGCGCGTGGTTTCACAGTGAACTGCTGTTTTCCATCATCACCTGCTTTCTGAATTATCGCAGTCTCTTTAACCTACTTTTTTACGTACGGCTGTAGCTTAATTTATTTACTGATATTTTCTGAAGGTACAAAAGTCTCCAAAACAAAAAACAAACCCATAATACACGGTTCCTTCTACTTTTTTTTGCTCCAGTATGGTTTAGGTAATAAATACACAAACAAACAAACAAATAAATAAATAAAGCACCTCTGCATTGATTATGTTAAAGAAATGATAATTTCGCATTTGTTTTTGGTTTGCAGGATCGTACAGCAAACAGCGAAATGCGTCAGGATTCCGTTTGGAATTCGTTGTAATTTAAAACACGGCAGGAAAAAGGAAACGGGTTTGAATTAAACATATAAAATTTGAATGAAAATACCAACAAACGGCCAAACCTTACGCTGACGTCTAAAAACATCAAAATGGGATAGAGCTGCCGTGTGTGTTTTACATTCCTGCTGATAAAATTAAATAAAATCCTTTTAGAATTGATTTTCGTCCATCAGAAAACGAGGTCACGACTAGAACCGGGCAATACGATGATGTAACATCCACATCACCATAAATCATGGCGATGACGATACGCTCTTCTTCTGAGATATCAACATCTCATAGAATTTATTTATTTGAAATAATTCTATAACGTATATTTTTGAACATTATCCTTAATACAAACTAAAGCAGCTGATTTGATGTTTAGTTTTTTTATACTTTATTATATGTATTATTATATTTGCATTACGTAAGAGATTTTTTGTGTAAAAGGGTTTGATAAATAAAAAAAGCTACTTTACCTATTTATTTATTTATTTATTTATTTATTTATTTAGCTGTATGTCCTGTTTTCAGTTTAATTTTTTTGTAGTATTTCAAGAGAAGAATATTGGATAAGGTTGTGCGATATGATGATATTATATCGGTTATTGTGATAAATTACATCACTGACAAAATATCATGTAATCTTTTATTACATTAAAACTTTTCTTTATTATTATTATTATTACAAACTGACTGGAAGCAACTGATGCAATATTTAACATTTTGTGGTTAATCCTTTTAAATATTTTCTTATTTTTTTTAACAGATAAAATATATATCACAAAGATTAACACTTTATTATGATCCTGAAGGAAATTCTTACTCGAGACTTTGCTTCTGCTTCAGAATAAATAATAAATAACTGGAGAAGATGGATGACGTGTGCTTCTGTCTTTGTTTTGTTTTTTTTTTCCCCCCTCAGTATGAAATTCTGCTCTGTGTGCAAGACCACGACGATCCGGCCATCGACGTGTGTAAAAAGCTGCTGGGGAAATACCCCGGCGTCGACGCCCGCTTGTTTATAGGTAAGCACCGTTACAGCACATAAGTGTGTGAATATTGTTTATTAGCGCTGAGGAAACAGACGATTCGCTTCACGTCGTCGTCTCTCCATCTCCCCGATGAAATGATTCCTCCTGTGAGGTTTTCCCAATGATCCCAATCATTTAGGAAGATTTCCGGCGAGCGCCCTGAGCCGTGTGTACGATCTCCGAGCGCTGCTGCACCGCAGAGACAGGAAATTGATTCTCGCTCATTAAGAACAGGAAGTGACTCCGTACGTACGTGCCTCCGTCCCCCGGGGGCCCGTTATCCTCCTCTCTCATGTCCTTTTTACGAACAGAAGGTTAATGTGCTCACAGTGGCACGGGTTAATGAGAAACATCACAGCTGAACCAAAAACGTGACGGAAAACTAGGAAATGAGGCCGCAAATCCAAAAACATGACAAAAAATTTTGGAAACGTGACAGAAAATTCGGAAATGTGACGCAAATTAGGAAACATAGTGGCAAAATGGGAAACGTGATGCAAATAAGGGAAGTTTGGCGGCAAGTTGGGAAGCATGATGGCAAACATGCTCGTTGATATTTGGACACAATGTATCAAATTGGGAAACATGACGTAAATTGGGAAATGTGACGGCAAATAATTGGAAATGTGATGCAAATTGGGAAATGTGGCGGCAAATTGGGAAACTTGCTTGTTTCTATTTGGACACGGTGTATCAAATTGGGAAACGTGACGTAAATTGGCAAACGTGATGGCAAATAACGGAAACGTGATGCACGTTGGGAAATGTGATGGCAAATTGGGAAACGTGGTGGCAAATTGGGAAACATGCTTGTTGCTAATTGGACACGGTGTATCAAATTGGGAAACGTGGTGGCAGATAACGGAAACGTGGCGCAAATAATTATATACAAATTTGTGACGGAAAATGAATATTGACTGAAAACAGAAAGGGGTGGTCCTTACTGAACATCACATGCTCGTTGCTAATTGGACACGGTGCATCACATGATTATCACAAGGAAAAAGAACTGCACTTTTTCAGTCTGTTATCTAGTTACTTTGTGACACTTCAACATCCAAATCTAATTTCTTCCCCTTTTTTGTGACAAAAGCGTTGTTAATGAAGCAGATCAGAGCTTTTTTTTTTTTCTTTCTTTCAAAAACTGACGGCATCCTTTATGGCTAAAACTTTCAACATAACTTTATTTTTTTTAGTAATAGTCAAAGCACCTTTAAATTTCTTTAACAATATACAGAAATGAGTGGGTTATCCAACCCCCCCTCACACACACGGGTGAAAACAGTAGTTCAGAGGAAGGCTTGCAGGCGTTTAATGCTCCTTCAGCTCATGTGACTCTACATTATTAAAATGGCAGCTCTGCCTGCACACAGCCGTGTTGAGGTTAAACACATTACTGAACTCCATTAGAGGCACTACAGCGAGGCCGTGCCGGGGTTCTGGGAGGCGTGGTGGAGAACCCGGCCTCCACGCTGCTCTACACTTTAATAGTGAATATGGATTATTTTTTATGGTCTGTTTTCGAGCGGATCGATGTCGGTGGTTAACGTTACTGTTTGAAGCTCAGAGCAAATCCGAGCGAGCTGCAGACGAGAAGTGAAAAGAAGAACAGAGAAGTGACATGCTCTTTCTCCCCTCAGGCGGTAAGAAGGTCGGCATCAATCCAAAAATAAACAACCTCATGCCAGGTTACGAGGGAGCAAAATATGACCTGGTGTGGATCTGCGACAGTGGCATTCGAGGTAAATGAATCCAAACAATCATTAGTCCTCCACGTAGAACTCATTTAGGTGCATAAGAACCCTTAGTCCTCCAACTAGAACTCATTTAGGAGCCCAAGAACCCTTAGTCCTTGAAGTAAAACCCTTTATGGAGCATAGGAACCCTTAGTTGTCCAAGTGTATCCCTTTAGGAGCCAAAGAACCCTTAGTCCTCGAAGTAGAACCCTTTATGGAGCATAATAACCCTTAGTCCTCCAAGTAGAACTCATTTAGGTGCATGAGAGCATTTAGTCCTCCAAATAGAACTCCTTTAGGTGCATGAGAACCCTTAGTCCTTGAAGTAGAACCCTTTATGGTGCATAATAACCCTTAATCCTCCAAGTAGAACTCATTTAGCTGCATGAGAACCCTTAGTCCTCCAAATAGAGGACTAGGCATGCATTTAGGTGCATGAGAACCCTTAGTCCTTGAAGTAGAACCCTTTATGGAGCATAATAACCCTTAGTCCTCCAAGTAGAACTAATTCAGTAGCTTAAGAACCCTTAGTCCTGTACTAACATTTTACTTTTATACTTCCTGTGCCAACAATAACGCTGCTTCCACGTTTGTGTTTGTAAACTCTTTTTTTTTTTAATTTTTTTTTTTTAAATCATCCGACCAATCAGATCGCAGCTTGTGAGAAAAAGGAACATGGAGGACAAAGTGCTGGTGAAAAATGAATGTTAGAGAGTGAATATAAGGAGACTGATGTAGATAAGCTAGCTAATTAATCTGGGTTGTTATGGTTAGTGTGTGTGTGTGTGTGTGTGTGTGTGTGTGCCAGTCACATGAGCTGATTTATCCCCCCCCATACACTCACACAGTGCTCCAGTCAGCGTTCCTTTTGTGTGTTAACATTCCGTGGTGTGTTTATCTGATTTCCCACAGTGAGGCCCGACACGCTGACGGACATGGCTAATCAGATGACCGAGAAGGTGGGTCTGGTTCACGGCCTCCCCTACGTCGCAGACCGCCAGGGATTCGCCGCTACGCTCGAGCAGGTGAGAGTCCGCGGTCTTCAGAGTCCGTGTTGGGACGGATTTGAATGGATTTGACTGTTAGCGTGACTGAGCTGGTCACCGAGCACGCAGCGAGACTTCACTTCCTGTGTTTCACATTCCAGAACTGCAGCACAGATCCTAACAATCTTATCATAATAATAATAATAATAATAATTAACAGCAGTGAGTCTGAGACATAACTGCCATTCCAGTTACACTCAGCACCAGGCTTTAATCCACGGGGGGGGGGGGGGGGGGAGCAGAGCAGGAGGGACGAGTGTGTGTTAGAAGCTGGATTTTCTGGTTCTGGTGGAGATGTTAAAGATGCTGTAGTGTAAACAATCGCAATTTTTTTTTCCTTTTGGTGATGAATGAACGATGTAATGAGATGGTGCTGACTCACACTGAGCCTTCACTTTAAACAGGTGCAGCAGTTTTGTTCATTTTATACATTACTGAGACAATGGATTATTAAAAAGATCACATCAGAACAAATAAATAACAAAACAAGATGACGAAAATGAATAAATTGGGGAAGCAAGTCATTTAATTTCTGTAGCACAAGAAAAATAACTACAGACACACAGTCATCTGAAAAACGTAATACTGTAATAAACTGTTTACGTTTGGTATTTTACCTCTGACGGATTTTAGGGGCAGACGATTTACATAATTTAAATTTCTCCTCACAGTAATGTTTAGTCATCACTGTTCAGTTCGGTCTTATAAGCTCAGGAAGTGTCCGACTTGACGGAACTCTCGCCGATCGGTTACATCCAGCCGTAGCCCAAGAGTCTTTCCGTCTGAATGTGTGTGACTCAGTGGGCGTGCCCCTGTCCTGTGTTTCTGCAGGTGTATTTCGGAACGTCACACCCTCGCTCCTACATCTCGGCTAACGTGACCGGGATTAAGTGCGTGACGGGAATGTCGTGTCTGATGAGGAAGGATGTTCTGGACCAGGCCGGAGGTCTCATCGCGTTCGCTCAGTACATCGCTGAGGATTACTTCATGGCCAAAGCCATCGCAGACAGGTTCGATTCCTTTATTCTGATCTTCAAGCTCTCACGTTTTTGTCCAGTCCTTAAACTGGGTTCCGCCGTCGTGCCTCATCGCTCCACGTGGGAAAATGAACTCCTTCTCTTTTGTCTTTCAGAGGATGGAAATTTTCCATGGCGACGCAGGTGGCCATGCAGAACTCCGGCTCGTATTCCATCGCTCAGTTCCAGTCACGCATGATCAGGTACCACGTCCGTCCTCATGACCGAGTAAACACTCGCAACGCCTCATCCTCCGCTCTTCCTTTAGTTCCTTACAGAATTATTCAGCTCTCATATTTGTATATACTGTTCTTTCACACCTCATCATTATTAGTAGTATTTTAAAAGGTTTTTTAAAAATTTTATTTATGTATTCGTAACAAAACTTTTATCATCATCTCTATTATACAGATTTAAATTCGCATATTGTGGGGGCGGAGCTACACCCGAACACACTGTGTGATGTCATTAAATAAGCGTAAATAAATCCAGTGCGCTCCTTACGAGAGCGTGACGTAGTGGGACACGTAAACTTTCCGCTGCAGATGTCACACTGCGTGCTAAGCTAGCCAGCTATCGTAGCCAACGTTAGTGATGAACAGATGGTGGTTGTCGTGGTAACGTTAATATATTCTGAGATTTAAATAAACCAGTAAGAAAACGATGATGAGACTGAAAATCCCTGCGAGACAGTTAAGTAGTTAACTAACCTACTAGCCGTTTTAGCAATCTTAATTGGATGGCAGTTTGAATATTCATACATATTCATAGATTATTGATAATAGTAAAGCCGTATTTTTATTATTTATGTATTTTTAATTAAACGAATTTAGACGTGAACTCTTATCTATCTAGTCCTGTCTAATGGTTTTTATTATTATTATGAATTATGTAATATTAATTATTGTTACATAAATATTTAGCGTTTATTTCATTTCCATCGCTTCTCCATGTCACAAACGTGTAGAAATCGAACGCTAACCTGTCACAGGGTCGGTGCATCACCTTCAACTTTCATCACGATCAGTTCCTGGTTGCTGATTGGCTGAAATGTTAACGACTGAACGTTCTCCGATACACGAGACAGCATTATATTAGTACGAGTCTGAAACGCGACACTGAAATCACAGTTTGATGAGTTTTGAAGCTGAAGTTGTCCGTCTGCTGCAGATGGGCGAAGCTGCGCATCAACATGCTCCCCGCCACCATCATCGAGCCCATCTCCGAGTGCTTCGTGGCGAGTCTGATCATCGGCTGGTCGGCTCATCACATGTTCCGCTGGGACATCATGGTGTTCTTCATGTGCCACTGTCTCGCATGGTTCATCTCCGACTACATCCAGCTCCGAGGAGTTCAGGTAACACCAACACCTGTCTGAAGACGGGAGACGACGTTTATACACACTCACTCACTAACAATCCGTCTCAGGGTTCAATCAGACTAAAAAAACGTTCTTGTAAACACCTCGGCGTAATCCGATTGAACTAGGTGTGCTAATCTTCTTTTAGCAATCCGTTAAAGAATAATAACAGGCGTGTAAACATTGGTGTCGGATTATTTTTCGTTACCGGAATCTGTCACACGATGCGCTCCTGGTGCGATGAAACTATTTTAAAAATAATTGTGAGGATGGATTGATGTCAAACTAACATTCTGAGGCAGACGCAGGATGGGAGCTGACCCGAGTAAAGTCTTCAGCGGCCTTTGATAGCAGAGATGTTAGAAGATGAGTTAAGCTGTTGTATGTCTGTTACAGTCCCCTCCAAACTGAAGACATTGGTATTGGCTATGCCCAATATTTGTGTAATGGCTCTGATGGATTTTCTCGCTTTCCTCCCATAGACAGCTCTCTGATCTTCATGTTGGTTTATCTTTTTTAACAAGTGCAGTCTTTAAACGCAAAACCCAGCGCTCAAACCGAGAGTAGACATTCAGCGCTATTAATTGTTTAAACAGTCAATTTAACAGGACACACCTGGACAACAAGAAACACCTGCCAGACATGTTCCAATTTTTTTGATCACTTGGGAAATGGGTGGTTTCAAACAAAAGGTGCCGTGTTCCAAGTTGTTTAACACGTCTAGATGTAAATATGATGAAACGAAAGCTGAAATTCTGACCTATCGTCTTATTCATCTTTTGATCTCAAACCCAAATGTCTTCAACGTATAGCGAAAACAGAAAAAGTGACCCAGCTGTTCCAATACTTTCAGAGGGGACTGTATACTGATGGATAATGTGTGCATTAGAAGTTGTTTTTTTTTGGGTCGCGTCACATCTGACGTACAGAAACACAGGAGTTTAGAGCGTCCAGTTTAGAATCCATATAAACTAATTGAAATTAATTGGTGGAAAAAAAAAAATCACTGGGAATTGCCATTGGCTCATTAGTCAATTAAGATTTATTAAATCGGCGCAAGGAACAAACCCGAGTGCTAATCGTTTAGCGATTTTAAATTACTGCACGTATTTCTAATGCACAGATGTGATAACTCTAAAACAAAGTAGAGAAACACACACATGCTAATCAAGAAAAATGACATTTAGCATTCAAGAAGAGTTCGTTGTTTAATTTAGTTTCTATAGATTTAGATCGGTGCTTTGTTTTAGGGGCGGAGCTACGTATAACTAAAGCGTGCGATGTCATTAATAAGCTTAAATAAATCCAATATACAAATTATTAGAGCTAGCAAACTATCTTAGCCAACATTAGCAATGAAGAGATGATGGTTGTCATGGTAACGTTGCGATTTTTTTATATATATATATATATATATATATATATATATACACACACACACACACACATATTCATATTCGTATTCTGACAGGTTTAATTGAAATCTGTGAGAAAATGACGCTGATGTCCTGCTGGTGTGAGAGTGAGCCAGTGTACTAAATGTTAGCGATGCTGATTTAAATGAATTTGAATATTCATAGATTCATACTTTAACTGAAATAGAGACAATTTGGAATGTTACGAGGTGTAAATCGCCGACCTGTCCGAGTCACGCTTGCCGTTTGTCGTTCCTCAGGGTGGTCCTCCGTCCTTCTCCAAGCTGGACTACGCCGTGGCCTGGTTCATCCGGGAGTCCATGACCATCCAGATCTTCCTCTCGGCTCTGTGGGATCCCACCATCAGCTGGAGGACGGGACGCTACCGGCTACGCTGCGGTGGCACGGCCGAGGAAATACTGGACGTATGAAGAAAGAAGAAAAAAAAAAAGCACCTTGAAGCAGTGGACACACTTGTGACAAAACAGGAAGAGGAGGAGAAGTGGGCGGGGACAGAACACGCAGAAATAACTGCTCATAATCATTTCAGATTTACCTGTGAGAGTTTTAATTAAGAAGTGAAAAGTTTTTTTTTTTTTGGTTTTTTTTTTTTTTTTTTTAAATATTTTTAAGAACCTGTGGTGTGTGTGTGTGTGTGTGTGTGTGTGTGTGTTTTTTGCCGGGCATGTAATGGAGTATTTATGTTCTTGGTGCTTTTGCATTCGTGATCCAAGTCCCAAAATGAGCCAATAGTGAATGACGTAAAGAGGAGGAAGAGGGCGTGTCTTAACGTCGTTCAGTGGAGAGAAAAAAAACAACAATTTTCTAAAATGAGTTTTATTTATATTTTTTATGGCCTGTGGTTCTGAACAGCACTGCTCGTAGCGGTATATCGCTCTGGTGATTAAAGTAGGGATGAGTCGATACCGATATGACGTGACGTGCTGCTACGTGACGTGCGCCTCGTGTACGTTGTTGCGTTATGATGAAAGCACCGCTATCTGGACGTATTTCACGATTAATGATCAAAGTAAGGCCCTGATTGAGTAGTGTACTCGTTTCAGTATCGACCGGTACCTAAAAAATAATCGGATGATCACAGTAGGAAATTAAGAAAGCGATGGATTTTTGGGTTTCATGCAGTGCTGTTTTTTGTTTTTCCCCCACAAACATCTGTTGCCTTTTTAAAATGTTTTTTTTTTAAATAAAGATGTTGGATGACTGAACGTGTAAAATTTGATCTGCTAACAAAAAAAAAAAAGAAAAGGACAAAAAAATAAATAAATTTGCTCCGTGGCGTGACTGACGAGCTCAATCAGTATTAGTGTGAGATTTCAGTTACGGTTTAAAACCTCCAATCAGCACGCAGCGAAACATTTCCACGCCTTGTAGAGTTTAGAGATGATATATTTATTTGTGCCGCAAGGATTTAGGATTTTTTTTGTTTTTTTGTTTTGTTAAAGCTTTCCTTTGATCTCATACATCCAGCTTTAGTTCAGATTTCAAATTCAGCGCATCATGTTCGCATTCGCGTCATTTCCTGGCTGCTGTCTGGCTGAAAAGTCACTGACTGAACGTAGCACCGCATTAATCCGAATCTGTAGAAGCGAAATTTGAAACGAAATTTACAGCATTTCAAAATTTTATTTCCACCTGAATTCAGTTATAAAGCCTTAAACACGGAGAGGAATCAGAATCGCGAGAATCCGTCCCACATTTGAAAGGAAAACAAGCGACGTTTCACGTCAACAGAGTTGGTGTAAATTTAACCTCCTGAAAATCCAGATTAAAAAAAATTATAATTTTTTTTTAATCACTTCCACATAGCAAAGATATTTAAATAAAACATTCATTTTTTTAATTCAAGTTTTAAAAAACAAAAACAAAAGTTCTGATATTTAAAAAAAAAAAAGTACGATATTTATGAAAACATTTAGGGGTTTGAAATATTAGTGCTTTACAGGGCAGTAAAAAAAAATTTCACAGAAGTGTTTTTTTTTTTTTTGTTCTTTTTTTAAGGAATGGAGCATGAAAGAGATTCAAATTTACAAAATCCAAATCCCAGTGCCACAAATATTCCGTTAGAGCAAACGCCACAAGGATTTTAATGGAAAATTCAGGGGTTGTTTGTTTTTTCCCCCCTGAATTTGCTGCCTGACCCTGTGTGAGATTCCTGATTGGAGACGAACCGTAACGGACAGTCACACGTTAACGTTATTTGATTTTAGCTTAATGATGATTTATTCTCAGACGGCGCGTTTCCCACTGCAGACACACCGGCTACGACTCATGAAGGGCTCTTGGCGGTTCGGATCGGTCGGATCAGGTGTGTTTGGGCTGAATGAACTGACTGAAATGTAAAAAGAGTTTAGCTCCGCCCCTGGCCACACCTGTGCAGTGATCAGTGTGGTGCGTTTTTCTCTCTCGCCGTCCCGACACGTTCACAACATGACGCACATTCCTGTACCTGTGTCAAACTCTCCCCCCGCCTCCGCGGTCAGTATTCCCCTGAGACCTCACGGAAGTGTTGTTTTTTACTTAGCACACCTGACATTATATTGAATCCTGTTGCATTTCACTGTTGCCAGTTTTTTCCCCTGCGGTGATGCATTTCAACTTAAATTACGACATGAACGCTGGTCTTTTGCGCCTCCCTGCAAGAAATCAGAATAATAAATTCATTTAAAAATAAAAAAAACACTTCCTGTGTCGTAAACTCAGACCTGCCAACCTTTACACACTTTTTAACCTCAGAGCACGCTGCTACGAGTCATCACTCAAATATACACGCCAAGAGAGTCGTCTTTTTACCCTCAGTATGAATATGAAGTGATTGACAGTTGCGTAAGAGTTTTGATCTCTCACTTTCCCTCACGGTGAACGGAGAGCGTTTCGAGTTCATTAACGTGAAATAAAATCCATCAAGGTGTGTTCCGCTTAGCTAACATTATACACGTATATAGCTAACGTCAGATTTATTAAGGACACACGGTGAAAAGCCGTGACTTTTTCACCCGGAAGGCTGGAATAAGGTCTAATGGAGCTCTACAACAAATCTAACACTTTACAGATAATTAACAGTGGTGATCATTACAAAGGGGTTAAAATGGCGCTTGCGTTCCTGCGATATTTCCTGACGAACTTAGTTGGTTCTCGTTCGCAGAATATAAACGATTCAGTCATTTAAACCGTCATGACCCTGATCTGGATAAAGCCTGAAGACGAAACAAAAAAAATAAAAAAGCGGGAAACGTCACACGTTTGACGTCACACGCGAGCATCGTAACACGCCCCCGAACGTAGAAAGTAACGTAAAATCCTACGTATAAACTCTTCGTCATCGGCTTGGGATTTTTTTTTTTTTTTTTTTTTTTTTTTACAGGAAACCTTGTACCCACGCTACTTTCTTTTCTCATAGGTGTGTGTGTGTGTCCCTGACTCCGCCCTGGGTCCTGCCCCATGGCCATGCCCCCTGCACTGATCCTGACAGTATTATACTGGAGATGGTACATTTTACTGCATTTTTTTCCCCTTGTTCACTCGACTAATGGGAACTAAATGTCACGTTTTGGACGTTTTGTGTAAAAACCCGATGCTTCGCTCCAACGCCAAAAACATGTTTTTAAAATATTTTCATTTTGTTTCATTTCCTTTCTAAACCCTTGACGGGTAACGAGGGATTTCTGTAAAAATAAAACAGTCAGCAATAAAAGTCTTAAAGTCCCACTTGGTTTAGTCTGTGAAACACACACACACGCATGTATAGATACTCATATACAGGACAGACACACACACACACACACACACCCCTCTATTGAACATTTCAAAGTATGTACCGCTGCGTTGCATGTAAATAAGTGTTAGCTGTGTGTGTGTGTGTGTGTGTGTGTGTGTGTTGCTGTGCTGATAACGCCGCTGCAGTGATGTAGAAATATTACAACGTGACTTTTTCAGTTGTTCCATTTTTGGTTCATGTCCTCTTCCTGAGCGAGAATATGACGCACTGTACATGAGCAAGAGTGTTTGAGAGGTGTGTGTGTGTGTGTGTGTGTAAGGTGTGTATGCTTGTTTTGTTTGACCTTTTTTCAATACTGTGAGTGAGTGTATTGTTGTGTAGCTCACGGTGGGGAACTGGACATTGTGATTTGTTTGTGTACGTCTGCGCAGCGATACTGTGTGTGCTTGACTGAATTGGTTGTGTGTGTGTGTGTGTGTGTGTGTGTGTGTGTGCGTGAGAGAAAGGCTGGTGGTGTGGCTCGCACTGTAAACGCCAAATTCCAAATTGGGGTCACCTTGTTTTTTTTTTACCATTAAACCTGACATCACCATATGTGTGTGTGTGTGTGTGTGTACATGTATACACAGCCTTATCGTTCCGTTATTTCTGAACCAAAACCCAGCCCCTCGTAGTGTGAATATCGAGCCGTGTGTGTGTCTTCGATGTGCCGTAATGCCACCAGCCTCACTTGTGTGTGTGTGAAGGAAAATTCTAGAAAAGTCCAGTTGTGATCCACCGCTACTTATTTTACACGCTCGATGCTGAAGACCCGCTTTTATAAAAAAAAAAATAAAACCATGTACAGTTTATTTATGAATTTTGTTTAGAACGTGCTTAATGAAGCTTAATTTATTCTGGAGCTGGACTTTTTTTTTTCCATTTCGTAGTTCCTCTCTTTTATCTGCAGCGTAGAGAAGTGGAACTATGGCTGTGTTTTTATTTTATTTTTTAAAATCTCATCTGTTCCTGTTTTGGTTTTTTTTGTTTTTTTTCATAGATGTTGCTGTGTTTTGTGGAAAAAAACTTCAGCAGGGAAACGATCATTAAATTAAAGCTTTCTCAAACCACGGAGTCCCGAGTCGACTTCATTTCCTGTGTGTGTGGCACTGTACCGGGCTAAGGGTTCTTATGCTCCTTAAAGGGGTTCTACTTGGAGGATTAAGGGTTATTTGGTTCCTAAAAGGGCTCTACTTGCATAACTAAGGGTTCTTATGCTCCTTAAAGGGTTCTGCTTAGAATACTAAGTGTTATTTGGCTCCTAAAAGGGGTTCTACTTGGAGATCTCCGGGTCCTTATGCTCCTTAAAAGGGTTTCACTTGGAGGACTAAGGCTTTTTTTTGGCTCCTAAAAGGGGTTCTACTTGGAGGACTGAGGGTTCTCTTGCTTTTTTTCTTGCATCCGCCGTACACGCCCCTGCGAATGAGGTGTTGCTATAGAAACAATAACGAATCAGGATGAATTCTAGGTCGAGATTTTAATCAGAGGTTTACGTTTCAGTCACTGATTTATTAAAGACGCGTCTAAAAATAAAACGAACCTGGAACATGCCAGTGAGTTACCGAACCTGAAGCGTAACTGGAACGGTCACAATTAGATTTCTTAAAAAGAATACTGACTGCATTCCCTCTTAATAAGTTTTACGTTTCCTCGTGTTAGAAGTATTGCAAGGAAACGCGAGAAGTTTTGGTACAGAATGCAGTACTGATTGTGAAGAAATGTAAAATTATTTTAAAATTATTTTGATGGAGCATGAAAATGATTGCAAGGAAACTTACAATTCTTGCAAAACTGATTGGAAAGTAAAAATGACTGAGGTGACGCCTGTCTGTTTCTGTGTCCATCTGTCTGTCTCTCTATGTCTCTGTCTATTGGTATCTCTCTCTCTTTCTGAAAATGAAAAAGAGTTATAAAGGTAATATATGGATATACACATCAGGAGATAATATATATGAAATTTAGAAACTTTTGAACTGACACACATTATTTTTTTAAATTTGTGATGATAAAGGGACGTCTGTTAAAACCGAACACACTAAACGATCTTGTTACTATAAACTGCATTACTTTACCTTAATGGGACACAAACCTTTGCGCTCCACATCACATCACATCACTTACACCAGTATACATGATTACTTTTTACACCGAGACTCGCTCTTCACGGGGCACGTACATACTTTTGCACATTTATGCCCCTCTGTAGACACGTGCTCATGTTCTATGAGCTGTGGGTTCTGCGGTGTGTCTTGAAGACCACAGGAAGTGACTGTTATTTCCTTTTCATATCATTGGACACAATGTACACACATTACATGTAACTATAAACTGAAAAGGTCTGCGGTGTCGTTCTTTAATACCGTAAAAATTGTAAGCACTGGCAGACTGCTGTGGTGTAGGAGGAATAAAACACTCACATATTGGAACATGTGACCGACAAGTGTTTCTTGTTGCCCAGGTGTACTCTGTTAAAATCGACTGTCTAAACAATTCATAGCTCTGAATGTCTACTCTCCGTTTGAGCCCCGGGTTTCACCTGTGAAGACTGCATTTGTTGTTAAAAGGATACACCATCATGAAGATCAGAGAGCTGTCTATGGGAGAAAAGCAAGCCATTTTAAAGCTGAGAAAAGAGGGAAAATCTATCAGAGGCACTGCACAAACATTGAGCATATCCGATAGAGCAATTGGGAATGTCCTGAAAAAGAAAAAAAAAAACAAACAAACAAAAAAAAAACACTGGTGTACTGACAACCAGATGTGGAACAGGTCGGCCAAGACAAAAACAGCAGTTGATGACAAACACAGAGCTGTGAAGAAAAACCTAAAAACCACAGTCAGTGACATCAACAACCTCCACAGGGCAGGGGTGAAGGTATCACAATCCACCGTTTGAAGAAGACTTGTTTGCATCTTGTGGTATGGCCTTCATATTTCTGCTCTCACTCATCAGCAGTAAGAATCAGAAAGCCAGATTGGAATTTGTCAAAGAAATACAGAGATGATCCACAAAAGTTCTGGAGCCAAGATTAACCTCTACCAAAGTGATGGAAAGGCCAAAGTCTGGAGAAAGAAAGGATCCAAAACATACAAGCTCCTCTGTGAAACATGGTGGAGGTAGTGTCATGGCTGCTTCTGGAACAGACTCACTAATCTTTATTGATGATGGAACTCATGATGGTGGCAGCAGAACGAATTCAGAAGTTTACAGGAACATTTTTATCTGACAATTTACAGAGAAATGCATCCAAATGAATCAGGAGGAACTTCATCATGCAGAAAGACAACGATCCAAAACACACTGCCATCTCAACAAAGGACTTCATCAGGGGGGAAAAGTGGAAGGTTTTAGACTGAACAAGTCAATCACCAGACCTTAACCCAACTGATCAGCATTTCACCTCCTGAAGAGGAGACTGAAGGGAGAAACCCCCCCGAAACAAACAACTGAAAGAGGCTGCAGTAAAAACCTGGAAAAGCTTCACAAAAGAAGAAACCAACAGTTTGGTGTCAGTGAGTCTCAGGACTGATGCAGTTATTGCAAGCGAGGGATATGAGACCAAATATTAAGTGTTATTGACTTCAAGACGTATCTGCTCCTATACTTTTGCTCACATAAAAATTGGCTGGTTTGCCACTAAAGGTGCCATGTTCTATGTTGTTCAACACGTCTAGATGTAAATATGAGGAAATAAAATCTGAAATTCTGATCTATCGTCTCATTCATCGTTCGATCGCGAACCCAAATGTCTTCAGTGTACAGCACAGACAAAAGAACTGGCCTTGCCGTTCCAATAGTTTCACAGGGACTTTAGACCAGTCACTGCAGTTAGAATATTTACTGTCCATCAGTGGTCTATAAATCATAAAATTTTGGGATTTATTATTTTTAAACTTTGAGTTCTTTTACCTCAGAAATGACTTTTACACCAATAAATAATTAACTACAATTTTAACAGTTAGCAAGCGACACACTGCTAATTTCAAGCCACACCTCACCACTTGGTCAGCTTCTAAAATAATTTAAACGTTAATTATTTATGTCCAGATGTGGAAACTATTGGGCTATTAAGATTATTATGAATTTTTTTTAAATAACCCTTAGCCAGTTTTTTACTTAGCCTAACCTCCATCATTGACTAGCTGTACTAGCATGTATGCTAACTCGCCAACTGCTACCCCAAACTTAGCAAATACTCACATTATCAGCTAGCTGTCTCTCATTCTCTCAGTGACTGAAGTGTGGAAATGTGTTATAAGGCATTACGTCATTTTAGTGTCCAACTTCAGTCTATTTCCCTGTTCAACTAGCTAACGTTAGCGTAGCTCCAGGTTTGTTCCTTACAACACATTGTTGTTGTTGTTTTGTTCACAGTTTGTAGGAAAGATTTTTGATAAAACCCATAAAACATGACATTATTTATAATAACCAAGTACTTCTCATATTTAAGGAGAAGTAATATTGTCTGTAAATTTGGCATTCCATCTAAAAATAAATATAGCATCAGGCTTGTTGTATTTTCTCACTTGCTTTCTGAGATTTTATCAATTAAAAAAAAAAATCTTCTTATTATTAGACTTACATTAAAATGATACACTAGGCAAACAGGCACAAACACTGTGTTCTTTATTGTGTTAAACGCTCACATTTCTGTGTATGACTCTTCGGAAAATACGTCAGAGTTCACCACAAAACCATCTTCTGATAAACACTCAGTGATTACTGTAACACACACACACACACACACACACACACCCCTTTTCAGCTTCTTTTCATCTCTCCTTTGCTTTACTAGAACATTTTTCTGCTCGAATGGTCTGAGCTACCTTAATAATAAATAAATACATATTGTACTTGTGTTTGAAATAAATTTTAAACGAGCTTTATGGAGATGCTGATTTCCTTTTCCAGCAGGACTTGGCACCTGCCCACAGAGTCAAAACTACTAGTAACTGGTTTGCTGACCATGGTATTACTGTGCTTGATTGGCCAGCCGACTCTCCTGACCTGAATTTTGTCGAGAGGAAGATGAGAGACACCAGACCCGACGATACAGACGAGCCGAAGGCCGCTATCAAAGTAGCCTGGGCTTCCATAACACCTCAGCAGTGCCACAGGCTGATCGCCTCCATGCCACGCCCCATTGATGCAGTAATTCGTGCAAAAGGAGCCCCGCCCAAGTATTGAGTGCATAAATTAACATACACATTTGCACCTGTACACAGGTGCATCTCAATAAATTAGAATGTCGTGGAAAAGTTCATTTATTTCAGTGATTCAACTCAAATTGTGAAACTCGTGTATTAAATAAATTCAGTGCACACAGACTGAAGTAGTTTAAGTCTTTGGTTCTTTTAATTGTGATGATTTTGGCTCACATTTAACAAAAACCCACCAATTCACTATCTCAACAAATTAGAATATGGTGACATGCCAATCAGCTAATCAACTCAAAACACCTGCAAAGGTTTCCTGAGCCTTCAAAATGGTCTCTCAGTTTGGTTCACTAGGTAAGCCACAAACATTCATTGCCAAATTAGCTGGCTGTTCACAGAGTGCTGTATCCAAGCATGTTAACAGAAAGTTGAGTGGAAGGAAAAAGTGTGGAAGAAAAAGATGCACAACCAACCGAGAGAACCGCAGCCTTATGAGGATTGTCAAGCAAAATCGATTCAAGAATTTGAGTGAATTTCACAAGGAATGGACTGAGGCTGGGGTCAAGGCATCAAGAGCCACCACACACAGACGTGCCAAGGAATTTGGCTACAGTTGTCGTATTCCACTTGTTAAGCCACTCCTGAACCACAGACAAGGTCAGAGGCATCTTACCTGGGCTAAGGAGAAGAAGAACTGGACTGTTGACCAGTGGTCCAAAGTCCTCTTTTCAGATGAGAGCAAGTTTTGTATTTCATTTGGAAACCAAGGTCCTAGAGTGTGGAGGGTGGAGAAGCTCATAGCCCAAGTTGCTTGAAGTCCAGTGTTAAGTTTCCACAGTCTGTGATGATTTGGGGTGCAATGTCATCTGCTGGTGTTGGTCCATTGTGTTTTTTGAAAACCAAAGTCACTGCACCCGGTTACCAAGAAATTTTGGAGCACTTCATGCTTCCTTCTGCTGACCAGCTTTTTGAAGATGCTGATTTCATTTTCCAGCAGGATTTGGCACCTGCCCACACTGCCAAAAGCACCAAAAGTTGGTTAAATGACCATGGTGTTGGTGTGCTTGACTGGCCAGCAAACTCACCAGACCTGAACCCCATAGAGAATCTATGGGGTATTGTCAAGAGGAAAATGAGAAACAAGAGACCAAAAAATGCAGATGAGCTGAAGGCCACTGTCAAAGAAACCTGGGCTTCCATACCACCGTACCACAAACTGATCACCTCCATGCCACGCCGAATTGAGGCAGCAATTAAAGCAAAAGGAGCCCCTACCAAGTACTGAGTACATGTACAGTAAATGAACATACTTTCCAGAAGGCCAACAATTCACTAAAAATGTTTTTTTATTGGTCTTATGAAGTATTCTAATTTGTTGAGATAGTGAATTGGTGGGTTTTTGTTAAATGTGAGCCAAAATCATCACAATTAAAAGAACCAAAGACTTAAACTACTTCAGTCTGTGTGCATTGAATTTATTTAATACATGAGTTTCACAATTTGAGTTGAATTACTGAAATAAATGAACTTTTCCACGACATTCTAATTTATTGAGATGCACCTGTAGATCATAATGATAAAACTTTTTAAAATTATTTTATTATTTCATAATATAAATATTTTTAAAATTATTCTTGCCTGAAAGAGCTAATTAAAATGCAAGGAAAATCATTTTTTTTCATTGCTTATTTCCTCAGTGAGGTCATTAAAGTGTCAAGTTTAACAACTGAATGAATAATTAAACTGAATCGTAATAACTAAGTAAACAAAAGGATTAAGACTGTCTGTAGTTAGCAATCACTGTCCTTTATTTACATGAGCCGGATAAAAGTCTCTGCTCTCTGTTCGCGCTCACTCTCGCTTAAAAGCGTCGTCTCTTCTCTCCTCATCAATAACACCACTGATATAAATAAGTCGATTAAGTGGCTGAGACGAAAAAAAGACAAGCTGCCACTAAAGGTCAAGAATCACCATGACAACGCACAGCAGTTACAGAAGAGCAGGCTCTTTCAGTTCTCCGCCTCTGGGTCCAAATTTATCCCACAGATGATTTGCACAATTGCACAATGACACACACACACACACACTCACAGAGAGAGAGAGCAGATCAGTGATGATGCGACTGCAGAAACTCAATTCTGACTTTCCACTCGACACTATTCACTTTTCCTACAGTCAAAAATCATTCTTGTAAAAATCAGGCTATAACACCACGGGAGTGCGGTTATAGGAAAGTTATCAACAACTGGGTGGTGTGATGAACTCAAAAGTTTCTAATAACAGCACACCCTGAAGTCTTATTCCTTTTATTTCTTAATCAAAACTTTGAAATACTGAGTAAATCGAGGGGGCCAGGCACGGCGAGGTCGAGAACCAAAAGAACCCCAGTGTAGCAAGTTCTGTATGCTGTAATTACTCTCATCTCCACTCGATCAGTGGTTCCGTTACACTACGGTGTTTAAAGCCACACACACACACACACACACACACACACACACTTATCATAGGTCTGCAGTTTGACGCACAGCTTCCAGCACACGGCTCTTATTTCAGACGCCGTTCTCCGAAATCCACACCCGAGCTCATTAGCGGCAGAGTATCACTGACACGCTGGTGTCACTTCAGCACAACTTCACTACATTCACACGAGAGGAACTCTGACAAGGAATAAAAGTTCATCAACACCCAGCACCTCCAACACAGTCCAGGAAATGAAAATAAATAAACAAACAAATAAATAAATAAATACTTCTGAACCAACAACGCAGAACGAACACAATGTTTAGCCTTTTACCACCATGTATCAGGTTTAATAACGATAATACGCCGACGTTTATTATTACAATAAACCTAAATACACTCATGAAGACATTAGAGTTGTCCCTCTGGGAGAACCTTTAATTGTTCTATGTAGAACCCTACATCAGAGTGTTTCCCGTATTAGAAAAACTTCCAAGAACAACACTTAAATATCCAATAAACCCTTAAAGAACACTTTTTTTAAAAGAGCGTATTTATTAACTGAGTAAGTGTGCAGTACAAACTCCAAATATCCAAACTTCATATCTAGAACCTGTCAGAGTTCAACATAGAACCCTTTTAGGACCCTTTTAAGAACCCTTAATTATCCAATGTTTATAGTTAAGAAACCACTATGTCCTGGGTTTAGTAATCACAGGGGTTTACCCTGTAATATAGCAGGGTTCCCATTAGAACCCTTGTTCTAAGAGTGTGTGTATTAACTGGGTTTGTGTGCGGTACAAACTCCTGTCAGGAGTTTAACATTCAGTGTCTTTGTTATTGGTAAACGCCTTGAAAAAAAACAGGGTTCTTCAAGGGTTCTTTGAGGTTTCATTGGGTAATTAGGGGTCTTAGCTTAGGTCTCCTTGGAACCCTTTATGTTAGAGAAAAATAGTTTCTTAAAAGGTTCTATGTCGTAATTTTTTTATGTGGGGGGGGGGGTTTCTATGTAGTTCTATGTAGACCCCCACAATACTGTGTTTTCCTATCAGAAAAGGTTCCATATGGAACCTTTTTTGTTGTTGTTGGAAGCCAAGACAGCCTTAATCAAACAACGAACTCTTAAAGAGCCCTTTGTTCTAAGAGTGTATTATTTATGTGTATATTGCTCATTATTTATTTTCTTTTTAATATCTAGCTTCCTGCTCCTTGGTACTCTTCAAGGTTCTTTAAGGGTTCTATTGATTAATTCATTCAATTCGTTAAAAAAAAGTAGTTTTTGAAACTCTTTCAGATTTCAGATGAATTGTGAAAAGGCTCTACACTTAAAATAACCTTTAAAAGTTCCTCTAACCAAACAATGAAACGCCTCCACGAGTAGCTCGGAGCAGCACGGTTCTGCCCGAGAGGACGACGTTCTCAAATCCACAAATTCCTGTAGAACCCTTGAAGAATTCCTTTCTCCCTCAAGTGTGTATGTTTTTTTATTATTGTGTTATGGTTCTTTATGCATGCTCTGGATAATTAAGGGTTCTTAACTTCCTTCAAGGGTTCAATATAAAACATTCTGTTATAGGAAAAACCTTCTGTTGTAGGATTCTAGATGGAACCTTTAAGGGTTCCCCCAGAGGGACAAATAGAACCTTTTCTCTAAGAGTGTGTAGTAACTGTGTAAGCCTGCAGTACGATGTTCAATCAATCAGATTCCAAACTCTCCACCATGGCCAAGACCAAAGAGCTGTCCAAGGATGTCAGGGACAAGATTGTAGACCTACACAAGGCTGGAATGGGCTACAAGACCATCGCCAAGCAGCTTGGTGAGAAGGTGACAACAGTTGGTGCGATTATTCGCAAATGGAAGAGACACAAAATAACTGTCAGTCTCCCTCGGTCTGGGGCTCCATGCAAGATCTCACCTCGTGGAGTTTCAATGATCATGAGAACGGTGAGGAATCAGCCCAGAACTACACGGGAGGATCTTGTTAATGATCTCAAGGCAGCTGGGACCATAGTCACCAAGAAAACAATTGGTAACACACTACACCGTGAAGGATCCTGCAGCGCCCGCTAGGTCCCCCTGCTCAAGAAAGCACATGTACAGGCCCGTCTGAAGTTTGCCTGAATGATTCAGAGGAGAACTGGGTGAAAGTGTTGCCGTGTTTACCACAGGGCAGTGGTAGCTCAGTGGTTAAGATGTTGGGCTACTGATCAGAAGGTTGTGAGCTCAAACCTCAGCACTACCACACTGCCACTGCTGGGCCCTTGAGCAAGGCCCTTAACCCTCAACTGCTCAGATGTAGAAATGAATAAAATGTAAGTTGCTCTGGATGTAAGGGCGTTTGCCAAATGCAAACAAAGGAGTGGCTCAAGAAGAAGCACATTAAGGTCCTGGAGTGGCCTAGCCAGTCTCCAGACCTTAATCCCATAGAAAATCTGTGGAGGGAGCTGAAGGTTCGAGTTGCCAAACGTAAGCCTCGAGACCTTAATGACTGGGAGAGGATCTGCAAAGAGGAGTGGGACAAAATCCAACTACAAGAAACGTCTGACCTCTGTGATTGCCAACGAGGGTTTTGCCACCAAGTACTAAGTCGAAGGGGTCAAATACTTATTTCCCTCATTAAAATGCAAATCAATTTATAACTTTTCTGAAATGCATTTTTCTGGATTTTTGTTGTTATTCTGTCTCTCACTGTTAAAATACACCTACCATTAAAATTATAGACTGATCATTTCTTTGTCAGTGGGCAAACATACAAAATCAGCAGGGGATCAAATACTCTTTTCCCCCCACTGTAGCTAATCTTGGGAGGAACCCTTGAGTTGAAATCCCGTGTGTACTCCCGCTGTGGTTAGAAAGAAGGAGGACCTGCACATGATCGGATCCTCGGCGCTCGGGGAGGTCACGTTACCTGCAACTCCTCTAATGAGCTCAGACTCACATGTGACCGAAGCAGGAATGCCAGGAATTTCAGCACCACTTGCTCATCTGTTTTGCCCTTAACGACTTCCTGTAGAGCCTGGGATTTTTTAAAATAAACTTTATGAACTGGAACATAAACTAAACTAACGATCCGTCAACAAACATAACCAGACTAATTCAGACTCCGCATCAGATCGAGTAATCTCAAGGTTGCCAGGTCTAAGAAAAGCAGCACAGTGCCAAAACTTATGGTGTGATGACGCAGAGTTACTGTTACCTCCCTGAAGTTGATTATTTTCCTCTAACAGCAACTTACCAACAATTTTGTATATATTAAAAGAATGACACATCATACTTTTTTTATCTATTTATGGTTACATTTAACACCTCTGACTGTTAAAGCGCCGACACTGGAGACTCCTTCCATAAATGTTACATAAATATCTTTTTTTAATCTGTTGATTATTAGCGAAGTATCCGTCGTACACGTCCCTGTGGACGAGGTGTTGCTATAGAAACCATAACGTATCAGGAAGAGCGCATTAATATAAACCTGCGCTACTGTCAGAGAGCTGCTGTTATAGAGAATTAATCAAAACCTTCTGACCAATCAGGATCCAGAACTCAGCAGTGCCGTGGTTTTCACGTTAGTTGAACTCTGATCACGTTTTTATAGAAATATTTATAGAAACCCAGCTGTGAATCTATTTTCCTTTCTTCATTTTGGTGTTATGTTTGATCCTTAATGTAAAATACAGGCGTTAGAGTGTGTGTGTGTGTGTGTGTGTAGTTTAGAGACATGAAAAACTGGACGGCGAGACAAAGCGGCAAGCAGACTGAAATATTATCTGGGTGTGGTGTTCTCTAACACACATATGCTGCACTGCACACACACTCACACTCTCACTCTCTTTCTCACACACACACACACACATGTACAAAGAGGAATGTGTAATTCCTGTCATTCCTGGCGATAAACACTGGAAGTGAACAGAATGTAACACTGTAAGAGTGTGTATAGGTCCCGTGGTGGTGTGCGTCATCACAAGTGTGTGTGTGTGTGTGTGTGTGTCTAAGTAGATATTTATTAGTCATAATGAAAAAACACTTTTATACAGTAATATTTGTGCATTGAGGATTTGGCTTTGAATTTTTGTAACCCAACTCATGTTCATGTGTTTTAAAACTATATCAAGCCATCATTTAATTAACTGAAAATTTACTTCATTTGAGAAACAGATGAACAAAAATTTAATTCAGCAAATCAGTTTGACAGATTTTTTTTTTTGTTTGTTTGCCTGTGAGCACTTCAAAAATAAAGAATTTTTTTTTAAAAAGAAAAGAAAAGCACATTTTGTTGATTCAGCAAATTCATTATTAGCCAAATTTCTTATTAAAATTAATTTGATTGAACTGAAACCCTATTAGTTTTGCTCTTATTTAACGTAAGTAATGTTTTAAAGTAATGTTTCTCTTTGTTGTACTGTGTTATAATTCATATACAAGTTAGAATAATTAATATTTAAATTTAAACCTCAACTTCAAAATAAAAATAAATAAATAAAAAATTATATTATACTGAATTTACGAAATTCGATTCCGAAATATCACAAATATAATTCCACACTTATTCAGTAGCACTGGAAAAATATAGTGGGCGGGAATTATATTCAGGAACACTGAAGAAATCCTGATAAATAAATTAAATAAATAAATAGACAGTTTGGGAGGAAACATAGGAGGAAAGTGTTGTGATGGTCATGTGACAGTCACTCGGGATCATGAGCACAATGAAGCGTTTCAAGATGCTCGAACTGATTTATTGGAATGGAAGTGAGGAGCTGTGAATGTGTGCAGTGTTGGACAGACGAGTGAAACGACTCCATCAGCAGCTGTTCGAGTCTCTTTAGGGGCTGCTGGAGCAGCTTTGTGTCTCTGGAGTCATAAATAATGCAGAACTAAGAGTGCTGATGGAGCATCAGAGCGTTGGATCTCCTGTCTGTAACGCAGCATCACTTCCTGCTCCAGCAGATCTGTTTACAAGTCGGCAGGAGCGATGAATAAATAAGCACACACCCGGTCCATTTATATACATTTAATAATTAAATTGTTCAAACAAAGACAATAATACAAACACAAATACCATAAACTGATCTTTTCTAGTTTCACCATTAATCCAGACTTAACACAGTTACTAAATAAAATGTATTATTATATTACTGAGTTCTGGATTGTGATTGGTCAGAAGGTGTTGATTAATTTTCTATAATAGCAGCTCTGTCAGTAGCGCAGGTGCTTATCGTTATCGTTTCTATAGTAACAGCTCATTCACAGGGACGGATACAGCAGACACGCCATATACATGGACTTTAAAAAAAAAAAAAAAAATCGTTGATATGGTGAAGTTTTCTGTAAGGAGAAATGTGTTCATGTAACATTTATGGAAGGAGTCTCCAGTGTCAGCGCTTTGGTAAAGCTGTAACTTGAAGTTTTCCCACATCTTCAGGACAGAGGAGTTTACACTTCTTTGTGGTTTCTCGATAACACGAGTAACAGGTTGCGTTTTGTTTATATTTCTTATTAACTTGAGAGAGAGAGAATAAAGAGAGAGAATAAAGAGAGAATGGTGAGGGAACGACTGTTTATAGCTGCTATAACGTCAGTGACAACAGGAACCAACTTGTTTTGCGAAAGTGCAGTGCGCTGTGGTGTAAGAGGAATAAAACACTAGGGAACGTGTTGTTATATGACAATAATCAACTTCACGATGATAGAAACTCCGTCACTGTTTCCTAAATAAAGTTCCATCACTGATCAGATCAGATCTTTTTTAAGCTTCTCCGTGTCTGATGCTTATCTGTTTCTGAGCTCCGTATTATTTCTAACTCCTCCACACACCTTCCCTGGATCTGCTGCATATCTTACTCATCTGTACAGGATTCTCCTCCAACTCTGTCCATCATGCTAACTCCATATTTGACCTCCTAAAACCATATTGTTTCAAATCCCGCTCGTATTAAAGAAAGTTCAGGAACACCAGTTGACATGAACACACACACACACGATGACATCGCTAATAGTAGGGGTCATTAGCCGATAGTGGACCCCAGGGTGCCAATATTTTTGTTCAAGGTTTTTCCATTTATTTATACCATCCGTGATGGAGCCCCAGTGACGGCCGGCATATCAGTGTGAGCAGTATGTGGTGTTTATCTATCGATACTACTATTAATATGCATTTCTCTATGACGCAGACCTATGTTTATTTATATTTTATAAATATGGTATTTATACTATTTTCTGTTTATTATTAATAAGCCGTGTTCAGTCTTCATTCCTAATCCTACAACTCTACTGCCCCCTAGTGGCCTTCTGTACAAACTGCAAGTCATTTATTACCACGCGACAAAAAGCTCATTTCACCAAATTAAAAACAAACCACACGGTCCCTTTTGAGGTCAGTAGTGCTCAACACCCAGCACCATCACAACAACTCACAAAAACACACAAAACTCTGCACTATTTTCGTTTAAAGCTTTAACAAATATCACAGCTCTGTAGAAAAACACTGACACAGCGGCCATGTTAAATCCAGTCACGTGACTCACCCATTTGACCACCATTTCACTGGATTCCTTTCAGTAAACAGTGATATTTAAATCCGCTACAAGAAAAACACACGGATATCATTAATGACACTGATAGATATCTCATTACCAGCAGTATTAAAAGTATGAAATCATTCATTGTTCTTTGCTGTGAGAGTTTTAGCACTTACAGTGTTACAGAGAAGGTCCAGAAGGTCCAGATGTAAAGTATTTTATCTAATGCTGACATTTTTGTCCTCTTTCATTCTCTCTCTTTCCTCCCTCGGAGCTTTAGAGCTTTATGTTTTTAATCGAAATTCATTCGGATTATTTTTTGGCTGCTGCACTTTTACACACGAAGGACTTCATTAAAGCGAACTGATTTAATTAAACCGCTGATTGGCTGCTTCTGCATCACGTGATCAATTTAGACCCATCAGGAGACGTATGGATTACCCCTCAGATTCCACAGCATTAGCCAAAATAATGCAATATTTTGTTTCTCCTGAGGGGAAAAGTGTTAATGTTGAATCTGAAGTTGTAGGTTTAAAAGAAAAGTACATCATAATTATTAAGTTCATTTATTTTGTTTTTATTTAGGGTCAATTTTTTTTTTTTTTTAAAGCAGGAAGGATGCAGTCAGACTGAGTAAAATGAAATAAATCGGCTGTTTGTTCGTGCAGCTGAGTCGCGCGCACCGGTGAATCGCGCTAGCTCCGCCCCTTTATAAAATAAAAGTACGGGCTTTTCACTCAGGAAATATGAGGGGTGCAAACTTTTGTAATCGAATGTACAGGTGCATCTCAAAATATTTAAATATCGTGGAAAAGTTCGTTTTTTCCCCGTAATTTACTTCAAAAAGTGGAACTTTCATATATTCTACATTTCGGCATTTGGCAGACGCCCTTATCCAGAGCGACTTACATCTTTATTTCATTTATACATCTGAGCAGTTGACAGTTAAGGATCTTGCTCGAGGGCCCAACGATGGCAGCCTGGCGGTGCTGGGGTTTGAACTCACAACCTACTGATCAGTAGCCCAATGTCTTAACCACTGAGCTACCGCTGCCCTATTATAATATAATCTATATTCTAGGTTCATTACACATAAAGTGAAATATTTCAATCCTTTTTTTTGTTTTAATCTTGATGATTACGGCTCACAGCTCAGTCCAGTATCTCAGAATATTAGAATAAAGAATTTATAATACAGGAATGTGGACCTTCTGAAAAGTATGTTAATTTATGCACTCAATACTTGGGCGGGGCTTCTTTTGCATGAATTACTGCATCAATGGGGCGTGGCATGGAGGCGATCAGCCTGTGGCACTGCTGAGGTGTTATGGAAGCCCAGGTTGCTTTGATAGCGGCCTTCGGCTCGTCTGTATCGTCGGGTCTGGTGTCTCTCATCTTCCTCTCGACAAAATTCAGGTCAGGTGAGTCGGCTGGCCAATCAAGCACAGTAATACCATGGTCAGCAAACCAGTTACTAGTAGTTTTGGCTCTGTGGGCAGGTGCCAAGTCCTGCTGGAAAAGGAAATCAGCATCTCCATAAAGCTCGTCAGCAGATGGAAGCATGAAGTGCTCTCAAATCTCCTGGTAGACGCTGCATCGACTCTCGACCTGAGAAAACACAGTGGACCAACACCAGCAGATGACATGGCACCCCAAATCATCACTGACTGTGGAAACTTCACACTGGACTTCAAGCAACTTGGATTCTGTGCCTCTCCACTTTTCCTCCAGACTCTGGGACCTTGATTTCCAAATGAAATGCAACATTTACTTTCATCTGAAAAGAGGACTTTGGACCACTGAGCAACGGTGTTTTGAGTAAAAAGGTGTTTAGAGTTAATTAGCTGATTAGAGTCTTCTCAGGTCCACATTGCTGTATTATAAATTCTTTATTCTAATATTTTGGAGATACTGGATTTTTGCAGTATCTCATTTCCATGAGCTGTAAACCGTAATCATCAAGATTAAAACAAAAAAAGGCTTGAAATATTTCACTTTATGTGTAATGAATCCAGAATATATGAAAGTTCCACTTTTTAAATTAAATTATGGGAAAAAAACTTTTCCACAATATTCTATTTTTTTTTTTTAGATGCACCCGTAGTTCTACCTGTAAATCTCAAAGAGAACTGAGTTAGTTAGAACTGATCTCTCTCTCTCTCTCACCCACAAATACACACAGGTCAGTGTCAGTTTGGGGAATGTTCACCGTTTCATTAAGTGAATTTCCCTTGTGTGTACATACAGCTATATTACATAATAAGTTAACATTGTGTGTGTGCGTGTTTGTGTAACTTCATTGAGTCATGACAAAACTAGAATGATGAAACACCACATACCGACCTCAAACATTTGATCTGGCAACCTGAACAAATATCTGAATATCTAAGTTTGGAATAAACTCTGAAAATATGGATTAAGGTTCAACACTGATAATCGTAATTGAAGAAAATCTCAGATACTTAAAAGCTGAAAAAAATCGAGTTGTTCATTCAGATGTGGCCTCAGAGAAATGACTTGCATTCAGTAAGAGCTTTATCCTGGTCAGGGTGGCTTCTAAATTTACACCTAGAAGTAATTTAGTATAGCCAACCCACCTGGCATGCTTTTGAGAAATGGCAGGAAACCAGAGAACCCAGAGGAAATCAGAGACATTAACGTTATTTGTAGGTTTGGTTTTGGTTATAGGACATTTAGGGAAAAAAGAATTCCTCAAGGGTTCTTAGATTCGTACAAAGGTTTAACATATAACCATTTAGGGTGCTAGATAATGGGTGAAGTTACAAAAAACAGGGTTCCTCAATAGTTCCCTGAATAGTTAAATGTTTTTAGCTTCTACATGGAACCTTAAAAAGGGTTCTCCTAGAGCACAGGTTTCCAACCCTGGCCCTGGAGAACCCCCTTAACACACCTTTCCTGACTTGGAGTGGGTGTGTTCGAGCAGGAAAGCTCACATGCAGGACAGGGTGTTCTCCAGGACCAGGGCTGGGTAACCTGTGCTCTAGAGGAACAGACTGAAGACCTAGGATGTTCGATTTGTGGTGAACAAAAAGGGTTCCTCAAGGGTTCCCTGAATAGTAAAATGTTTTTGGCTTCTACTCAGAACCTTGAAAGTGTTCAGCTAAAGGGACAACCTGGGAACCATCTAAACGTTCTAGTCTGAACCATTTTGGTTTTCGAGTGTACTGCTGAATGCAAAAGTTTTATTCCTCATGGCTTTATGGGGAAAAAGAAAAATGTAATTTAATTTTATGTATTTAAATTATGTACAGTTCTAAAATGCTAAAAATGCAACGTGGGTGTATCCTGTAATCAGACATCGATCTAATACATCTGATAAAATCAACAGAAAAATAGTTTTGCCCAGAAACGCTCTCTTCATCAAGTAGTCAGGTTTTGATAGGGTGTGTAAACTTTTGCACTCAACTGTAAGCATGATTGAGTCTTCGCTGTATTACCTGAAATTGTGTTAAAAATGTTAAAAACGAACATTCCGATTCTTACATGCGGAAACAGATCCGACCTTCTCGACTCTCTCACCTTAAATACGTGTTTCAGTTTAACCTTTGACCTCTGGTAGACTCCAGCATGGTACAGTTTGGAAAACTCGTGACTCGTAGTATAGTCTCAGGAAGTTATGCAAAGTTATATAACATTTCTGGTATTAAATGATGTAATCAGATCAGAGCAGACATGGGCGAGGAGGAGAAACCGACACGTTGGTGACGTGTTTAGCCTGCAGGAGAACACAGAACTGAAGCACAAGCAAAAAGAGTCGGGGGGTGGGGCGGGGCAGTTGAAGGGGTTGTGGAGTTTAAGTTCTGTCAAAGTAATCGTACGAGTGCCAAAAGTACAAATATCTCAGATTGTAAGTATGAGAAATTGATATAGTTGTAAATTTGTAAAGTTTGTGAAATGTGGGTTGTAAATATAAGAAATTAATAAGATTTGTAAAGTTTATAAAGTACAGATATCTCAAATTGTAAATTTTTAAACAAAGATGATAGAATTGTACATTTGTAAAGTAGAGATATCTCAAATTGTAAATTTATAAAATATAGATGCCTAAACTTAAACATGTGTAAAATTCAGAGATCTCAAACTTTGTAAAGTTTGTAAAGTTTATAAAGTAGAGATATCTCAAATTGTAAATTTTTAAACAAAGATGATAGAATTGTAAATTTGTAAAGCAGAGATCTCAAATTGTAAGTTTATAAAATATAGATGCCTAAACTTAAAAATGTGTAAAATTCAGAGATCTCACACTTTGTAAAGTTTGTAAAGTTTATAAATTACAGATATCTCAAATTGTAAATTTGTAAAGTACAGAGATCTCAAATTGTAAATTTATAAAATATAGATGCCTAAACTTAAAAATGTGTAAAATTCAGAGATCTCAAACTTTAAAATTTTAAAGTACAGATGTCCCAAATTGTAAATTTGTAAAATACAGATGTCTCAACTTGTAAATACGAGAAATGGATGAAGTTTGTTCATTTGTGAAGTTTGCAAAGTACAGGCATTTC
>CM042550.1:18477105-18587105 GCA_023630585.1 Cranoglanis bouderius
TTAATGATTATAGTGGTACAAAAACCCGGTGAGTGTTTTTTTTTTTCTCCGTTGTTTTGTTTTGTTTCTCTCCATAAAAAAGAACAAATTACCAAAAATAAGTAACTTCTTTTTTTCTCTCCAAAAAGTCTTGACAATCGTTAAAGATAAATAGACCTGAATAGTTTTGCTTTATGTAAGACTGTAAACTTCAAAGAAAATTTTGATTTCTTTTGTGAAGTGTCAGCGAAGGGTGGAATCTATCGCTTCAGGTAAAATTAAAATTAGCAAAAAGAAAGAAAGAAAGAAAGAAAACAAGACACTGTCCCTTGCCCAGCATTTCATTTCGTTTTGTTTCAATTCTGATTTATTATTTCTTTGTTTATTCTTTTGGATAAATCATTATTTTGGTGGAACACGGCCTGAAAATAACAGGCCAGGGATAGCCACAGGAAAAGGAGCAGCGCCATCTAGAGGCCTTCCATGGGAATTTTATGGCTTGAGGATGAGTCTGATCCTGTGTCCTGAGAACCAGCAGTCTGATCTTTATCTAATCTAATCTAAGGCTCCTGATCCAATTTTCTGTGCAAATCAGGAGCAGACACTGCGGGTGAAGGTCGCCAGGTCTGTGTGACGAAATCTGAAAATCTTACACCATTAGAATTTAAATTTATTAAAGAACTTCCTCATACTTTTTATCTGTTTATAATTATGTTTAATGTTTGTGAAATATTTACGTTATAGCAGCTGTAAACAGTGGTTTGGTTTGCCATATTACCGTCAAACCACAAAAGAAAGATGTTGGAAAACTTACAGCTTTACCTCCAACTGTTACGCTGACACTGGAGACTCCTTCCATAAATGTTACATAAACAGAAAGTCTCCTTACAGAAAACTTCTGCATTTAAATTCTTTTTAATGCAGTTTAATCCGTGTAGCGTCCGCTGTACAAGTCCCTGTGAATTAACTGTTACTATAGAAACAATAATAAACACCTTCTAACCAATCAGATGCAAAGGATTCAACAGAGCTGTGGTATAAATAGTTTGCAAAACACAGACCTGGCAACCCTACAGGCTGGTGGCTCTCCAGGATCAGGATGAAGCTCTTTTTCCTGTACGTTTATTTATAAAAATTTACATACCGAAACTTTTGATCATCCCCACCCCCCACCCCCTCCTTCCAGACTGAAACCACGGCCTAATTTAATTCACTAACACATTTCACCACACAATGAACACGATATTAAAACCGGTGCGTTTCAGTAGGAACAGCTTTTCTCCCTGTGCCACAGAGATGCACTTTCTCTCCTTTTTTCCTCTCACTTTTCTTTTCTTATTTTGGTTTTGTACACGTGGAGGTGGGACAGCAAGGCGAAAGAGAGAGAGACAGAAAAAAAAGCTTGCATCGAATCAGATCCGTTTGACTCGTTCTGATTCTGAGGACGCAACCTGGAAAGAAGAAAAAAAAAGAAAGAAAAAGAAAATAAACAATAATAAAAGTTAAAAGGAAAAGCATTTGATTACAAGAGGGACACCGAATGGAGAGGGAATTAATCAGCAACCAGAAAGCATCATTCATGGTGTTTGGGGTGGGGGCTACATGATTCACATTCAGAATGACATGTAAATGACAGGAGGTGGGGCTTCCTGACAGCCAGGCTCTACTGATTGGAGTGTTCCAGCATAATTGACAGCTGGACGTGCTTTCCTGGAATGATCGTGCACGATTATGTCTATAAAAATGTCTCAGCTGAACGCAAACGAGTGGCCGAGCGGTCCAGACCAGGCGATGCAGGTTTCACAACAGTCTCGTCCGTTTGACGTTTAAGTTTTTTAAAAAAAAACTTAAAATGAGACCCATTTCACAGGAGAACATAAAATCTTTCAGGATGTATTCAACAGATCCCGAGCACGCATGTCGAAATGTCAGAACTGTTCCCTGTCCATCACACGGACACTTTACTGCTACGTGAAAGATAGCTCTCGTTGGTGAGGGAACGTCGCTACAGGGTTTTTACCCGGCGGCACCTTGTGATGACATCACGGACATTCAAAGAGGGCGTGGCCTATCCAATGAGGCTCCAGTTCTGAAGCCTGGATGGAGCACCTGGGTGAAACGTTAACAGTTAAATAGCACTACAGGCACATCGACATCCATGTTCACGTCCACGTGTCCAGAAACATCTCCAAACTTCTCCGACAAAGTCAAATAGAGATTGTTCTCTCTCGTTCTGAAGTTTCTGCTGCAGTTCTGCTCAAACCATCCAGCGATGGCTGTGCTGCAATGGCTGTGAGAATAAACAGATAAATACGGGAACTTCGTCGCTAACGAATTGAAGCTCACACTTCTCCAGCTAAAAAAAATAATAATAATAATAAACCAATCTTCAGTTTACCTCTAGCTGAAGGTCATATAGTAGTCTCTAACTCCTTATAACTTTAAAACCCCTAAAATCTCTAAAACTACCCAAAGTCTCTGTTGTTTTTTTGTCTATTTGTCATTATTAAAGTTTCTTTTTTTTTTTTTTTTTTTTTAAATCATGTCTTTAGTTACAGAAGTTCGTCAGTCAGGCTTCGACCCTCAGATTTAAACCCGTGAAAAGAACAGCGGCGACGCTGAGAGAGGGTGAAGGGGAACGCTGCTAGATGGTGGATTTGGAGAAGGACACTCTGAGGTGGTGGTTCTCGCCCAGGTCGTAGTTGTGGAGGTCGATCAGGGCCTGGATGGCCTCCTCCACCGAGCCGAGCTGGATCAACGCCATCTTACGGTCCTTCCTGTTGGAGATGAGAGAGAGAACACTATTAGACCACAAACAGAACACAGAGAGAACTAAGTGAGAACACAGTGAGAATGCAGACAGAGTGCAGAGAGAAAGCAGTGAGAAGTCAGTGAGAAGTCAGTGAGAACACAGACAGTGCAGACAGAACCCAAAGAGTACAGAGAGAACAAAGTGAGAGCAAAGAGAGAACGTGGAGAAAGTGTGGAGATAACGCAGAGAGAACAAAGTGTGAGTGCAGAGAGAGCGGAAGGAGAGAGTGCAGAGAGAGAATGCAGGGAGAGAGAGGATACAAAGAAAGTGCAGAGAGAGAGCGGAGAGAGAGAGAGCACACAGAGAGAGTACAGAGAGAGAGCGGAGAGAGAGAGCACAAAGAGAGTGGAGAGAGGACACGAAGAGTGCAGAGAGAATGCAGGGAGAGTGGAGAGACAGCGGAAAGAGAGTGGAGAGAGGACAGGGAGAGTGCAGAGAGCGCAGAGAGAGAGCGCAGAGAGAGAGCGCAGAGAGAGAACGCAGGGAGAGAACGCAGGGAGAGAACGCAGGGAGAGGGCAGGGAGAACAGACGGAGAACGGAGAGAGAACACAGGGAGAGCGGAGAGAGAGCGGATAGAGGACAGGGAGAGTGCAGAAAGAATGGAGAGAGCGCAGAGAGAGAACGTAGGGAGAACAGAGGGATAGCGCAGAGAGAGAATGGAGAGTGAGAGAGCAGAGTGAATGAAGAGAGAATGGAGAGTGAGAGAGCAGAGAGAACGGAGAGAGAATGGAGAGTGAGAGAGCAGAGTGAACGGAGAGAGAATGGAGAGTGAGAGAGCAGAGTGAACGGAGAGAGAATGGAGAGTGAGAGAGCAGAGTGAACGGAGAGAGAAAACACCAAACCTACAGAATCAGAACAATCGTCCAAGAGGAATTTACACATTTACACTTCACTCTGTAGCGTTCAGATGAGTGATAAAGAAAACTTACTGGAAAAATTTGAAAGCTTTAACAGTGTATCCTGAACCAGAGAACAGGTCCTTCAGCATGTCGTCCGCAATAGACGGTCTGGAAAAATAAAAAAAGAGAAAAAAGTTTCGGGAATATTCACAGCTGAATGTAGCTCTTTTAAATACAGTGTTCATTCTGGTAGTTTTCTTTCCTTCTTAAATTACTGTTTATTATAAAATATGCGACACGAGAGTGCGGGTCTGCGTATATATATTATATTTTCATACTTTTCTTGCACTTTTGAGCACCAAACATTTGTTTTTCCCTTATTTTACACCAGAATTTAAAAATTTTATGAGCACCACAGTAGTCATTGCTATTAAAATACATTACTACACTTATAAACACGTCAAATCAACATGACACAGCAAATGTGACGCATGTCAATTAATAAAAACAATAAAATCAATGTATATTATATTAGACTCAAGTCTCTGATAAAAGCAAACAAACAAACAAAAACAAAGGTGTGTGAACGATCCTTAAAATAAATGTTTTTCTCAGGAAGTTAGGAGACATGCTACCATTTTAACTGCAGCGTGAGGTGCAACTCGGCTCAAATTTAGATATTTAGATTTAGGTAGTTTGGAATACTTATTAGTCTAGCATCACAAAGTTGCATTATTCACCGAGTTTACTTAAAATTAAAAAAATAAAACAAACAAATGAAGCGTTGAGTTTTTATCACGTGTTCTATTAGAGAATGATTACAGAAGCACTGACTAAGAACTTAAAACTTCTGTTTTGGGACAATGTCCATCGTTAAAAGCGCTATACGAATAAAACTTACTGCTCCCAGATACTAACCAGGTCATGAGGGATTTCCTTGTTAGATCATTTTTACACAGGTGTGTGTGTGTGTGTGTTTGTCACTAACGGGATGTTGGAGAGGTGCAGCGTGGCTGATGGAGGGAAGATGTTCTGGAAGTTTTTGGAACCAGGTTTTTTGAAGCGATGCAGTGGGCTGCCGCTGAAGTCTTTGGTCAGGCCCTGATCCTCCTGACCCTCACGGGGAAGCTGCACCGTCTGGTGTTTAGAGATGGTGACACGCATCACCCTGCCATATAGACGCTGACCGTTCAGGTGGCTCATCGCTGATCAAAAACAGAGTCAAATAGTCAAAAACCGAGCCGAGAGAATCAAATATGTTTATTCTTCTACAGTTTTAACAATATTAATCATCACGCTGACTCCATCATCAACCTGTACATCACACACACCGAGCTGGGCTTGTGTCGCATCCGCCATCTGCACCAATGCATTCTCTTTCTTATTGAACAGAATCTTAACTCTGTGAACATCTCCATACACTCCTGCACACACAAGAGACAAGATTTTATATTAACATACACGCTCTCTCTCTCTCTCTCTCTCTCTCTCTCACACACACACACACACACACATTATATACACAATACAGAAAAACAGCATTAAATCACACGTACAGGACAAATCAAACCGAGAAAGTAAACTCAGGTGTTGAACTGGATGGTCTCGGTCTCCTTTCATTTATATACGTCACACAGAGCTGAGGTTCGGCACAATAATTAGACTGACCTGTATATTACAGCATTACATTACCGTGATGACAATGTAATAGTTTCACACTGATTTAAAGAGGAATAAAGAGAAAATATTTTTTATACAAGTTTGAGGTCACTTTATACACGAATCATACGGTAAGCTGCCCTGTACAATTTAAAAACAGACCCACTGCTCATAGCTATAAACACTTTCCTATTAGATTTACTTTAATAAGATGGTTTGTGATAAATAGCTAAATAATAATAATAAAGTTTTTTTTAAAGTATTGCGAGCTTGCTGTCAATTTTACTTTCTTTTTCATTTGTTTTGCTAACTCACTGTCACTAAATGACTCGGTTACATTTACTTCATTAATAGTGTCTTTAACTTCATCATTCTAATCACATTTCCATGATATTATAATGTATAGATTTTATATAATTAACACAGAACCAGAACACTGCTGTTCGCACTCACTAAATCCTAATTTATCACCTGGAAAAAACGTCCCACTAGCCTGAGATAGATGCTATTTAGCGTCTATAAAAGCTGCTTAGACACTGCTACGATGCTAAATTTTTCCATGGATGATGATTTCTCCATCACACAGAGATAAACTATAACATCAGGTTAATCTGTGGTGCAGTAATAAAAAACTCGGAGAGGAAGAAAAACTGATGGACTTTTCATGATTTAATGCAGAAAAACTAGTGCGGTTTGTCAAGGACGGCTAGCGCTAGCGTTAGCATTTGCGCTAGCATTAGCGCTAGCAGTAGGGCTAAATTAGCCTTATCGGCTGAAGGGCCTTAGTGTCCCTTTTTTTTTAATATATAATTTTGCATTTACATTTTGCACACGTTTGTGAATTAGCCTTTCACACATTAGTTTTACATAGTTTAGATTATTTTAATTACTGTACTTTCATTGTTTAACATTTTTTATTATACTACTATTATTTATTGCATTATTATTATTATTTTTCTTATTTTATTTTGAGAATATGTTACTTCTTTATATCTCAGGGCTTCTTTTAAACTTCACGCTGTATTATTATTATTATTAATAATAATAATGATAAAGTTTATGACTATTTTCATATTATATTTAAATTTTTATTTGATGGGAAGAGAGACTTTGCCAGACATTTTTTGCATGTTATTACACTCATGGGAGCGTTTGTACACCCAACACACACACAAGCACACGACGTCTCCACTGCTTTATTGCACTTGCAGGAGTCGCTAACAATGAGGGATATTTTCGGGCAAATCATTCAGACGATCTGGCTAACTCAGCTGGTGACATTTATTAAAGTGTGAGGACAATAAATGTGTGTGTGTGTGTGTGTGTTTTCATATGATGGACGGTGCCATTCTGTATCTGTAAACAATCTTGCGGCAGCGTCGGTGAGGAAATGGCTCCTCCATCTCGTCGGCCGGTGCTACCTTCATAAAAACAACCTGAAACAAATCTGATTTAGACGAGTAATAAAATCGTCCTTACCGAATAAGATGAACAGTCCGTGTGGTGATATACTCTACAGAAAAAGAGAGAATTACAGTTAGAAGAGTTTAAGCAGCAGCATGCAGATGTTGTAAATTTAAAGATCTATAAACCTTAATACTTAATATTTTATTAAGCTTTAAAAATGCATGTTAGTGCACCTGCTATCCCCTGCAGTCTCTTACAGGTAAAATTCTAAAATGTGATCCGCAATGCATGATATGCATCGCAATATTTAGATTTGCTGAAATAAAAGTAAAGCTGAAATTCAACTGCAGCTGGTATGATTCAAGTAAGGAATCAAACACTTTGGGATGTAATGTTACTGAGATACTGTTACCACCCTAAAATGGATTATTTTCCTATAACAGCATGTCCCCAAGTGTTTCATTCCTCTAACACCACAGCAATTTGTAAATAATTACAATTTGTATTTATTAAAGAATGACAAATCATACTTTTTATCTATTTATAGTTATATTTAATGTCCGCAAAACAAGTGTAGCTCCTGTTCTCACTTAAGTTATAGCAGCTATAAACGGGTGTTCCCTCACCAGCCTCTCTTTATTCTCTCTCTTGAAGTTAATAAGTTAATTACCACAACACGGAAACTGCTCTCTCCTGAAGATGTCGAAAAACTTAAAGTTACAGCTTTGCCTCTGACTGTCACAAAACGCTGACACTCTGAGAGTGAGACTCCTTCCATAAATGTTAAACAAATGGTGCGGGGTGTAAAGGGAAAACATAGTGTCGCATTGGGGGCGGAGTCACTCACGTCAGGGTTGAGGTTGGAGACGAGGAGAACGGAATGGAGGGCGGTGGGGGGCATGCCGTGGATGGTCATCCGCCCGGCTACAGCTGACGCGGGGATGGTGAGGGGTCCGAGAGCACCGGGCATCGCCTGCATGGAGAGACCTGAGAGACGGACACGCCCATCATAACAACGACATGACGCTGAGTTAGAGACAGGAAAGGAGAATGTGTCTGAAAAACAATTCCCATCTTCAGTTTGGGTCTTCTGGATGATGACTGATGATCATATGCATCATGGCTCGGGTTATACACGGTGAAAATTTGACGAAATTATTAATAAACAATGAGGAGGAGGAGGAAGAAGAGGAAGAAGAGGAACAATGAGGAGGAGGAGGAAGAAGAGGAAGAGGTTCTCTATGGACCCACTGCCATTTTCTAAATAATAACACAAATATAGTATCTTAAAAAAAGTCACACCAAATATTTATTACTGTTTTAGGGGCCATTATGTACAAAAACATCCCACTCAAAAGTTCTGCGAACACTTTTTATGAGTCCAGTATTCATAAAGTGTTTATAATGTGCTTGTATGTCTGTCTTTAGAAAACTAATATACATTAAAAATTTGACTAATTTATCAGCTCAATAATTCCTTATATTCTTTAATACAGTTTAATGCAGCTTTGTGAAAAGTTTTTAAGTGGAAACTCTTAGTTCGGAACTTTAGTAAAACTTCTTATGAAGTATCTATAATGTCTAGCATAAACCTGTGGTTATAACTGTATGTTTTACAATTCATAAAATGTTAGTATGCATTATAATATCTGTATCTGTATAATATCTGTATTATAATATCATAATCATAATAGTAGCAATGTCATACAACACATGGAGTATGTAAAACATTACAATATCTGTTCATAAGAACACAGTAACAGCAATGATACAGTGTGATAATGTTATAATGCATTATAACACAGGCTCTGGTATAGTACCTGAACTGCATATAATACTAGAGCCTGTGTTATAATGCATTACAGCATTAGCATCTACTGTGTTCTCATGAACAGATATTATAATGCATTGTGTACCTGGATATTATAAAGCCGTACACTAATGCTTTATGAGCTCTAATGCATGCAGCTATAACCAGACACTGACACCAAGCATTATAAGATATCGTGTTATGCTGTGTAATGCATTTCTTAGCTGAGAGTTTCTTCTTGAAAAAAAAAGAAGAAAAAAAAAAGAAAAAAAGAAAAAAAAGAGAGAAAACTTTACTAAAGAATCAGAGGAACTACTGAACTGACAATAATCTATGAAAATAATTCTTGTTGTTTAAGGAGACATACAAGCGCATTACAAATATAACACGATATCAACGATTACTATCTGAACGAATCAGTGAATGAATCATTTAAGATATAAGATACGATGTGTGTGAAATACAGCCCTGGAACAAGGAAACAAAGACACCGAGCTGTTCAGGATTATTGCTTTATTTGTAATCAATAACCAATTCTATACAGCAAACGATTCATGCTCGTGTTGGTAAACGCTGATTTAGAGTCTGGAGCAACCGTTACACACAACCGCAGACTTAATCTGAAGACATGTTCATGCCAGAGGCTCTGAGCATTAGCTCTGTACGTCCATATCCATTCGTTTAGTCTGAATAGAAGCGTGAGATCTGCGACATATACTTTATTACGTGGATCAGGGTGGAGTTTTTGTGAGAAAAAAGAACAGAAAGAGAGAGAGAGAGAGAGAGAGAGAGAGCATGTGTGTGTGTTTGTATGTTTTACCTGCAGCCTGAGGGAAACCGACAGGAGCGAAACCAGCCGCTCCAGCGTAGGGTGAGGAGATGATCCCAGGAGCCCCTATATCACACACACACACACACACACACACACACACACACACACACACACACACACACACACACACACACACACACACACACACACACACACACACACACACACGGTCACCAAAAGACTGTTTTCATAACATCAAATCAAACTGAAAATGTAATAATATAATTAATGCTTTCAACATCTCATGTCCTCATTAGAAACAAAACAAAAAATGTTTCCTGTTATTATTTTTTTTTTTTACTTTTATTTGCTGATTAAACAACTAAATAACTAAAACATTTTTTTAAAAACCCCGAAACCTACAAAGTGCTAGTTTGTACACAATATTCGTTGTGAATTTTATTTCATTTATTTATTTTATTTTAGCAAAAATACTCGTATTGAATTGGATCACTGCAATAATTTCTACCCCAGTGTTAATTGTGTTCATAACAAGTAGAGATACTGATACTGATACTGATGCCCAGGTTTAGGGGGATTGGATATCAGAGAAAAAAAATTGATCCGATCCCGTTACAAATGGAAAAGACTGAAATTAAGTTTGTTGAGTTTATTTTTAAAAAAATGTACGGTTTTTTTTTTCTCTGGGGTGATTGTATTTTTAAGTTAGAATTGATTTTTATTATATTTTATACTTAATAATTTAATTTTTATTATAGTTGCAATGTATGTGATTTTTCTGTGTGAAAGCTGCAGGTTTTTAGCTATGTATTTTTTTCCCTGCTTTAAAAAAAAAAATTTAAGTGCTTTAGTTAAAAATTATTTTAAGTCTTAGTCGTTTCTAAAGAAAGGGATGAGTATCGAGATCGACTATATAGTCAAGGTTCAGCATCAGAAAAGAAAAAGTGGTGCCATACTATCTCTAATTTCAGACAAGAATTGAAAAGGCACGGTTATTTTTTTTGCAATAAATAATAATGTTTGCAATTTACATCTTTAATTACTCCCTTAAAATGCATTTTTTCCTCCAAGTGCTTTTTTAAAAATAAGCTTTTGAAAAACCCATCACAAGTATCACATCACATCACATGTAAACTCATCACACCCATAAAATGTTGAGTGCAAAAGTTTGTCCCCCCCTTAAGGCCAAAAAAAAAAAAAAAAAAAAGGCAACAAAATGTAACTTATAGCAACAAGACATTTAGAGTGTTATACTGTTTTAAAATCAATTCAAGTGTCTGTATATAAATTATTATTATTATTAATATTACTACTACTAATACTACAAGGGTGAATCAAATAAAAACAAATTAGAGTTGAAGGAACGAACAGAGATTAAAAATGATCAACTTTTGTGACATCTACTCGCAATAAACAATGCAAATTATTTTTAAAAACTAAGTTTTTCATTTGACTCACCTTTGTATATATTTTAGATGATATATTCTATATTTATATTTATGTTGTGGTGTTTAAGGATGAAATGTTTATCGAGATGCTGCACCGGGCTGGAAAATGGCAGCTAGCTTATAAAAAAAAAAACCCCACAATCTCAACGCTTTACTGCAACGTCACAGGGCTCACTGACAGCCCAAAGTACGCACAGCGCCGATTAATCAGGCCAGATTTATACGCTGGACACACACACACACACACACACACACAGCTTATCAGCAGCTACAGCGCCTGTTCCCTTTAGACAGCATCCGTGATTTACAGGGTCTCGGACAAGACGGGTGGATGAGCTGAGGGATCTACCATCTCCACCATAAAACACACACACACACACACACACACACACACACACACACACACACAAAATCTATTCTCATGCTGTTTTCCAGCCCACTCAGACCCTCATTTAGTGTGTGAAGGCCAGAGATAAGGGCTTGTCTCTGCTTGTTCAATGTGTGTGTGTGTGTGTGTGTGTGTGTGTAAAATGAGACCTACGCACACACACACACACACAGATTCGTCAGTTTCAGAAGGCAGTGGGTGAGAAAGAACATTTCCATCATCGCTGCCAGATGGAGAAGGGCTCAGAGCAGCAGAGTAAAACTCTAAGTCACACACACTGCTGCTAGAACTGTTCCCGAGCGAGAACCTTATCATTCCTGGTGATCATCTAGAACCCTGACATTCATTTAAAATGTAAATGGTATGGTTGATCATGTGATCCAGTCACATCCCAGTGTCATTAGGAAGCGTTTCAGGAGAAGTTCAGTGTGAATGCAGTCCACAGCACACATTCTAATGTGTCTCTTTACCTGTAAACTATGACTACTCATGACTTTTTATCTTACACCACACTGAGCTAAATCATCAACACAGTGAAGAGACACCAGGAGGAAAACAAGAAGCTTAAAGACGAAAACGAAGAAGACGAAGAAGGAGAAGAAGAAGGAGGAGGAGGAGGAGGAGGAGCAGAAGAAGCAAAAGAAGAAGCTGAAGAAAGAGGAGGAGGAGAAGGAACAGGATGAACAAGAGTAGTAGATGAACAGGAGTAGTAGAAGGAAAAGAAAAAGAACAGGAGGTATAGAAGGAGAAGAAGAAGAGGAGAAAGAAGAAGCAGAAAAAGAAGAGGAGTAGAGTTATATAATTTAAATATAATTTTATAAAATTGCAAAGGGAGAATGGTGTGTGTGTGTGTGTGTGTGTGTGTGTGTGTGTGTGTGTGTGTGTGTGTGTGTTACCGAACGCTGCAGTCATAGTGGGCTCCAGCGTGGGTTGTCCGTCTCCTGAAGGCAGGTCGAGTCGTGTGAAGTCTCGGCTTTTGTCGTTGTTGTATTTGACGTTGAGGCTGGTGAGTTTGGAGAACTCGATACGCAGCGTGCAGCAGGCGTTATAAATGTTCTGTCCATCTAAAGTCTGACACACAGAATCCACACAACACAAATCAATCAGACGCTCACGCAAACAGAAATCCTCTTCCTCTGCAAACTATTTCCAAAATGAAAGAAAATATCTGGCCATATTGTGTCCGAAATATTTCTGGTTTATAAAACTAGACGTGTAAAAAGCAACATCACAGTCGCAGTCGATCGGAATAACAGCACTCTTTCTCACATGATATCGCTTATTTATGATTTACCGCTAATAAAATCAATCAACTAAGTGTTAAGAAAATTTCCTTCTCAATTTAAGAGTTAAAAATAAACAGAAGTCATTTCATGGAGTGTTACAGTATATGCTGTTTTTAAAAAGAATTCGTGTAAGAAATGGGTCGGGTTTGTTACCTAGTATTATGATCGGTTATCGTTTATAACTGACCTTTTCTGAGGTCAAAGGTCAGACGTTGGATTTTACAAACAAAACTTAGGAATCTATTTTGTGGATTCAGTAGAAAATTCGAAGACACTCAAAATCGGTCGATATATTTTTAAAAAATAACGCAGTCGTGTTTAATAGCTGAACCGAGACTTTAATACTGCAGACTGCAGACTTTTACTGCAGGGAAACAAGTTTAAATTCTTATCTATAATAATATCTCTCTCACACACACACACCTGATACAGAGGGAGAAATTAGGATTAAAAAAATGATGTTAAATGTTGTGTTTCTGCGCCGTGTGTATTTAATGTCCCGTGTTCTTCAGCACCCCAGTGCCCAAAGTTCCTCTTCAAGATCAATAAAGTGAAGCTATCTGTGAAAAATGACAAAATGTGTGTGTGTGTGTGTGTGTGTGTGTGTGTGCGTGCGCGCAGTACGTTAAGATGTTAAACACCCGCTGGCTTTACTGATATTAAACTCTGAAGGCAGTGTTAATAAAACACAGGGACGTGACAGTGGGGATATTTACTTTCCTCTCCGGCCGTTAGAGCTGATGGTGTCAGTACATTCTCACTGCTCCATTAAACCTGCACATTATCATTTACATCATCTACTGATAAAAATCTCCACAGCGCTTCCAGATCACAAAACTAACACCACTCTTTCTGATCTGTCATAATTATTACACAAACACTTAATGATCTCATCACTCACCCTAATCCTCATCTTCATTCCATAACGACACGTTTCTCTTTCACGTTTCTCCAACATCGTGCCGTAGACATCGGTTTCAGGCGAAGGCTTTCAAACGGCGGTTTCTAACTAATTTCTGTTTAGTCGCGTTAATCCGCTTCTAGACTGCGTGATTTCAGCTGGGGTTTGAGATTATCCCTCGTCACACTCTATCAGATGGTGATAAACAAACTCTGTTCTGAATTTTATAACAGACTGCGTGATGGCGTGTGTCTCCGTGTCAGAGACGCGATGAAGATCCTCTAAACGATTAAAGAAATTGACTTTGTTCTGCGTCATCTGGAAATCAGCTCACGTGGAAACTTTTTAGAGTATTAGTCTAGGAGTTTTTAAAGTTTAGTGTCTAGAGTATTCACTGTTTTAGTCCAAATGATTTAGTTTTAGTCTAGAGTTTGTCTAGAGTATTTATGGTTTTAAAGTTTTAGTCTACTTTTTTTTTTTCATAGAATTTTAGTCTAGAGTTTTTAACATCTTAGTCTAGAGTAGTTACAGTTTTAAAGTAAAGTTTTAGTCTAGAATTTTTGAGTTTTGTCTAGAATTTTAGTCGGGTTTTCAGAGTTTTAGTCAAGTATTTAGTTTTTATTTTAGTCTAGAATATTTACAGTTTAAATGTAAAGTTTTTGTCTAGAATGTAAAAAAAAAATGTAGTTTTAGGATTTTTTTTTATTTGAGTCTAGAGTATTTACAGTTTTAATCTAGTTTTAGTCGTTTTTTTTTTTAAAGAGATTTTGTCTAAAATTTTAGTCTAGTGTATTTAGTTTTAGTCTAGAATGCTAGAGTTTTAAAATTTTAGTCTAGTGTATTTACAGTTTTAATCTAAAGTTTTAGTCTACAATTTTTTAAAATGTTTTGTCTAGACGTTTAGTCTAGAGTTTTCAGAGTTTTACTCTAGAGTATTTACAGTTTTAGTCTAGAGTTAAATCTACACTCCTGAGGGGGAAAAGGGCCAAACCCAAAATGGCAAAATATAAAGATTTTAATGTTCTTAACAACAAATTATTGGTCAGGAAATTAGCATGAATTAAACAAATAGAAAATGTAAATTAGTACGAGATAGATTTTCCCCTTGATTTCTTTAAATGTTTAAGCCTTGTGGGTAAACTGATGGACAGTGTTTTACAGAAATAAGAGTCAATGTTAATGCCTTCAGACAGTTGAGGAGTAGTTGAGAAATGTTTCCCGGTTCGTTTGTGTTTAATGTGAGACCAAATATTCTTTATAGGGTTCAAATCTGGACTCTAACCCAGGCCAGACATTTTGGTGGTATTTGCACTGTGGACAGGAGCATTGTCTCATTGAAAAATAACATCTGATTCGTTCCTCTTTAGAATAACAACTTTTAAATTTTAGGAAGCAAGCCTTTCTGCAATATTCCCCTGCATTCCAAAGCATGAATTGACTTTTCAGAGTGAAACAGCTCACCAGTACCAGCATCTGAACAGGCTCCCCACACCATGACACCTCTTCCTCTACGCTTAACTGTGGAAGAGATGCGATCACTATTGTATCTCTCACCAGATTTTCGGAGACACCTCTCTGGAGCATCACCATGCGACTCGAATCGTGATCCATCACTCCACACAGCTCTGCTGAACCACTCGGAATCAAACTCGCCATATACTGCCAAAAACTCATCATTCTATCTCTGATGTTTTTCTGAGACAGAAATGGCTTTTTAACACATCTTCTGGACACAAACCAGCATTAGATAACCTTCTGGTTATTGGTTTTCTCAAAAGAGTCTTGTTTTCTGACGTCTTGAATTCTGCTGGCTTTTTCCCTGTCTTTGAGAAACCGTAAATTTCAGCAGGTGGTCATCTCAGCATGATGAGGCTTTGGGCCTCCCAGAACCTTTCTTTCTGCCAACATTACCTGTTGTTTCGAAGCATTCAAATCGTATTCTCTTAATAGCTGATGGAGAAACAGGGATTTCCTCTGCCTTTATTGTCGTGTAAGTTTCAGAACAGCTACAGTTGGCCTGATGAAGACCAGCTATGCGGTTTCTGACAGCAACCCCTGCATGATATTTTGCTATTTTTGGAGCAGATTTTCTCGCTCCTTTACCGAGGGACTCTCATCACTGCATACTGTAGATCTCTCCTGCTCGACCAATCATCTTGTTATCAGGCCCTCGATGGGCTGCATCAGGTGTGGCAGATAACCAGATAATGACTAATCTTTTAAGAGGAAAAAAAAAAGTCCTCCCAGAAGATATTTTTGGAAGATTCTGCACACCCAGACGTGTTTGTTTGAATTTGACATCAAACATTTTAATCATTAGCATCAATGATTTTATCTTTGCGTACAAGAAGGCTATATGTAAGTGTGAATTTCCCTGTTTCTATCCCCCCCCCACCAAACACTTCACTGCAGCAAAAGCAAAGCAAAAAATGAGCAAATGGTGGCACAGGATGTCTCAGGAGTGCATTTGTTTAATTCTTGCTAATTTTCTGACCAACGATTTGTTGTTAAGACCATTGAAAGCTTAATATTTTGCCATTTTTTTTGCCCAGGAGACCAGAGCTTTAGCCTAAAGTATGTACTTGTGAGTATTGAGTACTAGTACTAGAGTATTTATTTGTGATTATTGTGGCCAATTGTTTGCCGCAGCTTTTTTTTTTTTTTTCTTTCAAAATTTGCGACGCAATTTGCAGAGCTTTTTATGCTTTTTTTTTGCGGAAAACTACTCGAATTGACGAAATCGCAATCGCACGAAATTGTTTTGCACGGTCTTTTACACGTGAATCGAAGAGGGTTTTGGCTGAATGCGTGTCGTGATGACGTCACAAAACCTGCGGTAATTTTGAAAAACTGCAATCGCCTCCGAATACCGCGGAGTTTGCTCGACTTTGCGTTAATTTCTACGATAAATTTTTTTTTTTTAAAAATCGCGAAATCCTGGAGGGACCGAATTACAGTTTTAATCTAGAGTTTTTAAAGTTTCAGTCTAAAGTATTTACAGCTTTAGTTTATTTACAAGCTTTCATCTAGAATTTTAGAGTTTAGGCTAAAAGTATAAAAACTCTAGATTTAGACTCAGACTTCAATCAGTAGAGCTGTAACTTTGTTCGAGTTCGTTACTAAATGCAAAAAGTGTACATTATTTATTTAAATAGCTTTTCATTAATACACTGTTTATGGTTTAGTCTAGTCTTAGTGTATTTCAGTAACAGGGTTGAGTTATAAATTTATCTGCCATGTCTTCCCCTTGAGAGAGTGTGTGTGTGTGTGTGTGTGTGTGTGTGTGTGTTATTACACTTCTTCTATTATAAAACTGACAAAGTCAATAGAACAGACAAAAATAATTATCAGGTGAAACTTCAGAATCGTGACAGGCCCCATCACACCTACCTTCAGGCGATCGAGACTGGTTTCTGCTCACGGACAATGATTTTAAGTTTACAAGAACCATGAGAAGCTCTCAAACCGAGCGGATTTCAAAAACAGAAGTTCACTCCTCCCTCCATCATAAATCGTGAAAGTGGGGGGAAGCTGGAGAGGTTTCTCCTGCCTGTGGCCTCTCTCATGGGACGAACATGTCAGAGGGTCAGATTTAGGTTTATAAAAAAAAATAATAAATTTAAAAAAAAAAAAACATTAAAAAAAAAAAAAGACTAAAATCTAAAAAACACAATCCATCCGTGCAGCGGTGTGGAACGAGACGAGGAAGAACATAAACCTGTGATGTGCAGCTGAGCTACTGTAAGGTGTTGAGAAAATTCATCAACACCTTCTGACCAATCACAACCCAGAATTCAAGTATAATGTGCTGTATATATATGGGGGGGGGGGAGGGGGGTGTATGGAGTGAGTGATGTGGAAAAACTCTTCCTTCTCTCTGATTTAGTTGCTGTAGCATTTTGTTTTTCTTCTCTTTACTTCCCGTCTCTCCCTGGTAATTTAGGAAAAGGAGGATTTTGGAGCGCCGCCTCCTCCAGTAACACGAACAAACGTCTCCTTTGTGCAGCGAGGCAATGCGACATGGCAGCAGCACAATAGATAACACCCGCAGACCAGGGGAGTAATTACGTACACGCCGCCTTTTTTTCCTCTCTTCCTCTCGCAGCCTCAATGCCGTTCATTAGATATCCTCGGCTCTGACAAATTAATCACCGGGGTGAGGGATTAGTGCAGGACGGGTCTCATTCGGAGGAGAAAGAGGAGGGGGAGGAAAAGGAGGAACGTACAGATGTTGAGCGCTGACGGATTTCCAGGCCCGGGATGGATCACCGTACAAACCTGAACTGAAGCCACAGTGATGGATGATGACACTCGGGTTAAAGACAGGGTCAGGAGATAAACCACAGAGGCCCGGAGTGAGAAATGACCACAGCAGATAAAATTTTTTTTTTTTTTTTTAAAAATCAACAAAAAAAAACACCCCAGATGTTCCTCTTTCATCCAGGTGAATGCACAGCTCCTGCACAATCAGTCAATACACAATACAGCGACAGGAAAATAATAATAATTTTAAAAAAAAATCTTTCAGGACTGACCATTTTGGCGTGATGTGCGTTTATGGGATCTGCGTATTGTAGCAAAGCCTGGAACTGGTTATTCTTGGTGAACGTGATGATCTTCAGGACTGTTCCAAACTTAGAGAAGATCTACAGAAGAAAGCAAGACAAAAAAAATTACAAAAAACCCCCCAAACAAACAGATTTTTATTTATAAGTTTCAGAGCAAGGAGAGCTGCTTTGGAGTGATTCTAGGTCACGAGAGCACACTGATGTTCTCCGACACACTTAGAAAATGAAAGTCTGAATCGTTCATCACACAGTGTTTGCTTTAACATGAAAACAAACTGTTCATTGTTCATTCTGATTCCAGATGATCTGGTTTTTTTTTTTTTTTAAATGTGTAAATTCAAAATCTCCATTTAATCCAAACCAAATATGGAGGTGGTGTGGCTTTGATGATGACGCTGACGTGAGCTTGTGTGGCGAGCAGCTCGGACAAGTAAGTTTTCCATCTTAAAAGAGGTCAGTCTTAAAAAAAAAAAGATGGCTTCTGAATGGACTTATTGAACACACAGAGAGAGAGAGAGAGAGAGAGAGCAAGAGAGAGAGAGAGAGAGAGAGAGAGAGCGAGAGAGAGAGAGAGCGAGAGAGAGGAAAAACGTTTGTCCTGCATCAACTTTGAAATATTAGTTGGATGCAGGTCTGAGCCTCAGGGTTCGATTGCTGACATTCTTAAGCTGTCAGGTAAGTAATAGAGTAATAAAGTGTGTGTGGTGCTGTTACAGTAAAATAATCAACGATATGGTGGTGTGATGAAGCGGAGTTACTGTTGATTATTTTCCTATAACAGCTGCACTACTGTAATACACATTAGTGAATTTAATGAATGCAATAGTTCATTTAGTTTTGCAGGACTGTTGTAAAGGTGTAAACTCAGATGCTTGAAGAAATTTATGTCCTCATGTTTAAGGGTCTGATTTCGTATCAACAGGACTTGAGATAAAAATAACCGACTATTCAGAGGAGGACTTCTGAGAAATGAGAAGCGGTCCTACCTGGTGAAGCACTTCCAGAGAAACCGGGTAGAAGAGATTTTCCACGATGATGCGCAGGACAGGACTCTGACCGGGCATCATGCTGCTGTCGCTGGCCGATGCCGAGTGCGTCATGTTCCCAGAATGCACGGCGTTGACTGCCTGCAGGGTGGCCTGGGTTCTCTGCAGGACAATTCATAACAACCCTGTCAGTTTTAGCAAACAATTCCTGAACCTCTCTCTCTCTCTCAGACACACACACACACACACACACACACACACACACACACAAACATCTCACACCAAGTCTCAGCCTGGATGCACGAGGATTTCTGAACTTACTTTAAAATTAATTTCAAACAGAACCGGTAACAGAATCCGAACATGAACACATGAGCTGTAATGGAAATGCTAAAACGCCATGGTGCAGATTAAACATTCCCAGACGATGAGTCACTCACACACACACACACACACACACACAGGCTCTCAAATCAATTCCACCCCATTGTCCTTTGGTCACTCCAGATTTATGCAAATGTAGTCTGCAGCTCCCAGCACATCCCATCAGCCAATCACATCGCCTAATTACGCTCCAGGATGGAATCTAAAGAAGGGTATCGGTGCAACCGAAGCCACTCGTTACCAAGGTGACCGTGTGCCGAGGTTAAAGGTCGGAGCCAATGGAAGGTCCTCACCCCTTGGTTGGGCAGGTTGTCGGTCTTCAGCTCGCGGTGGTTGGAGTACTGGATGTAGACGGGCTGGTTACGGACGTGCGGCGTCGCTGTGGTGTAGTAGTTCACCATGGTGATCGCTGCTTCTTCAGAAGCCATTTCTATAAAAGCCTGGAGGGGGGAAAAAAAGAGCAGAATTTAGCTTTCAGAGTAAATTAGCAAGACGCTTCTAAGCATTTAACGTTTCATCGTTATTACAAGAAACACACGTGGCCAAAATGTTAAGACATTAAAAGCAAAATGCTACGCGATTTTCCTGAATGTGATATAAATGTGGGCTTTTATTCCACTTTAATTCCTCTAAAAGCTTGTCAGTTCTCCTGGATGTCTTTTAAGTTTTTTTTCCTTCACTCTTTGCTCGTTCTGTCTGTCTGTCACCCTAAACGCTCTGAAATCTTTTTATCTCCTTCCCCAGATTTGTATTTTCAGGTTTTGGACAAGTGCGAGCTGTTTTCCTGACTCACAGAGTCTCTTAACTAGACTGGTCACCTCTTAACGAGGTACTAACTTAATCAGATTAACTAGAACACGATAGAGGGGGGTGTAAACTTTCGAGCATTGTAATAAAGAGACACTCTGAGACCGAGTTTTTCCACCCAGAAACCAAGGGGGTGAAAACTTTTGCACGTTAAATAGAAATACAGAGCTTATAAATCAAACAGAATCTACAAATCATTAAAGAAAAGGAAAAGTAATAAACAACTGCATAAGAATTTTAATTTTTAAAGTTTAAAATCCCACAATGTTATGTCTTAAAAAAAAAAAAAAAAGATCAGTGTATCCCTAATATTTAACTTAATTTTTACTAATATCTAAAAATAATATTTAAATATTTATATAAAAGCTATATAAAGCTCTATAATAAGTCTACAATAAATTAATCACACAGAATTTATGGACTTTTAAAAAATATTTGAATATTTAATTAAAAGGTTTTATGTCACAGTTTTATGAGCAATCTTTTTTTTTTCATTTAATTTGTTTTAAAGAATTAATTTTTAATTTTTTTTTTCCTCTACAAGTCCCAGCTTCACCCAATTTGGTAATGCTATTTTATTTTAATTTCCTATTTATTTGAATGATAATAATGAATGACTGTGTAATAATGGATTATTAGCTAATTTTTAATTACATACTTGTTTTTAGAATTATTTATTAGCATTTTATAAAAAAATGTATTTTCTCTATTTTCTCTTAAATTTTCTTTATTTTAAGCCTTTAATTTTAGATTTTGGCCGTTTTTTAAATAAAATCCTTTGAGTTAAAAAGGTGTAAAATACTTTTATTATTATTTAAAAGATTTCTATAAACAAAACATGATTACCATTATTGTTATTGTTGTTGTTATTATTATTATTATTATTATTATTATTATTATTATTATTATTATTATTATTATTATGTTATAATTATGTTATAGGAGTACCATAACATCAACAGAAAACAGAATACATTTTTATAATAAATTTTATGACCGGTCCCAGCAGGATGTGAAGCTGTGCCACACAGGCTCATGGGTAAAAACAATAAAATCTGTCATTTTAGAAACATTAAACACACCTGGTTTTTGCTTTTGAGCATCAACAGGTTGGTGACTTTGCCGAAGGGGATTCCTAATGAGATGACCTCAGCCTCGGAGACCTCAATGGGAACTTTACGAACGTGAAGGACACGAGAGGGGCCACAGGGCGGTCGGTCTCCTTTATACTTTGTGCTCTCGTTGCCATTAGCTACAAATAAAAACAAACAAATAAATAAATATTTGTCGCGATTCAGTGGTTAAGGGCATACGCCAGGGGTTCAAACACATGATCCGGGTGTGTGTTTTATTATAATGAAAGCAAAACAGGACAAAAAAAAAAAACAAAACAAAACACTGAAACATAGGAACGCAGAAACACAGAATCACACTGAAACGCATCGAAACACAGAAACGTACTGAAATTCTGAGATGCAGAAACACTGGAACACTTTGAAACACATTGAAAGGCTGAAACACACTGAAAGTTTTTTTTTGCACTATTTGTAACTTATGTTTTTGTGTTTTCCTTATGTCCTGTTTAAAGTATGTCAGAGGTTGCTGGGACTATTCACAGGGTAAGAATTTCAATGTACTGTGTAACAGACTGTTTCCTGTACATATGACAAACTCTTGAATCTTGAAACACAGGAATGCACTGAAACACACGGAAACGCAGAAATGCAGGATATTGATACACAAACGCACCGAGATGCGGAAACACACTGAAACACAGAAATGCAGGAATGCAGTAAAACACACAGACATTCTGAAAGACTGAAACGCAGAAAGGCAGGAATGCGGAAACACCCTGAAACACAGGAACGCAGAAACACCCTGAAACTTTGAAATGCACTGAATGAAATGCTTAATGAAATGCAATAAAATGCAGAAACACACTGAAACGCTCTGAAACACTCAAACACACACAAACACAGATATAGAAACATACCGAACACTGGTTATGGGTTCTGCAGCCCACAGAGATGAAACAGCCATGGTGGAATGGGCATGGGTTGTCGGGCCTGCTTGTCGGCTAAGACAACAACCGCTTATCTACCCAACATGACAGTCTCTCTTTAGATAGAGGGGCACCTTTCTTAACACCTCCATAACAGACTGCCTTGACTGCGCTGTAGCCTCTACATAGCACCTCTAGGCCCGTACTGGGTACAGGAGCAGAGAACGCTATTCGAGGACCGTCGGCCGGAAGGAACACAGCTCAATCGCCCGATTAATGAACTGGTGCAGGAGCACCTTAGGAAGGAAGGTTGGATTGGGCCAAAGGATAACATCGGTACCCTCCAGTTTCCATCTCATGCAGGACTGACTCACCAACCCTTTTCGTAGATGCCACAGCCAGAAGAAATGACTTCCACCCAATGACTTCCACCCAAGATCCGAATCCCCCAACGGTTCAAAGAGAGTTTGGCTCTAAAACCAGAGATAGCTGCCACATAAACCTGTAGGCTGCCCTGCCATTGTCCAAAAGACCTTATAGAAAACCCAAAACTACTGAGACCGCACATCGCACAGGGTCAAAACCATGAGTTCCACACCACGAACAAAAAGTCTTCCATCGATAGGCATAAAGCGCTCCTGTATAAGAAGCCCTCACATTGAGAACAGTGTGAACGACTGAGGGTTCACAGTCTGCTAAGAGGGAATTGGTCGCAGAGGCCAGATCCATAACTGTAGGCGGACCGGGGTCGGATGCCAAATACGTCCGTCCAGCTGAGATAATAGGTCCCTCCTGAGGGGGAGCTGCCTCGGTCTGTCCATCAACAAGGTTAGGAGCAAGGGAAACCATGGTCTGGACAGCCACCATGGTGCAATCAGAAGCACCCCATGTCTGCCTTGAGCAACTCTGAAGAGTCTCCCACAACAGAGGAATTGGAGGAAAGGCATACAGGAGGCAGTCCGGTCAATCGTGCGTCCTGACCCAATGGACTGGATGTTTCCATGTGGGCAAACTACAATGGGCAGTGAATTGAGTTTTCTGAATCGAATTGATCCACTTCCATCACACCGAACTCCTGCCAAATGTCTTGACCTACATCTGGGTGGAGCCTCCACTCGCCTGGATGAAGCCAATTTCTGGACAGAGCATCTGTAGCTTGATTGGCTACAGCTTGACCTCCGGCAGATATCCCTCAGAGATGCAAACCGCAGAAGTGACCAGGTAAGGATATTGTGAGTGAGCCATAGTGAAGCCTACAATTAGTGGACAACCCGCTCTACCACCTGAGCCACAGCCGCCCCATGGTAGATATGGCAGAATCCGCAACCCCTAGAACCACAGGGGTGACAGGGCAGCCCTCATACATCTTGTAAACACTTAGGGGCTAGAGAAAGACAAAAAGGTAGAACCCTGAACTGGTAAGTCCGGTTTCTGAAACTGAAGCGTAGAAACTCGTCAGCGCATAGCCACGATGCTAAGAACAAGCCTTGTACTTACCAAGGGTGAGCAATCCGGAAAACAAACAAAGTTGTTAGCACAGTCCAAAACAGTTAAATGCCAAACTTGATGATTCGATGAAAAACTATGACCTAATCTGAAGGTGAGAAAGCGAAAGAGGGGGAGTGGCTACAATATCCGCTGAGCTCCCATCACCACATGACTTCTCAACCTATCTGGCTGGTGCTGCGATCATCCACTACTACAGCACCGTCTCTGGCGGTCAGGAGGAATGAAACATAAAAAAACAGAAGCACAGTGAAACACACTGAAACGAAACACACTGAAACGCGCTTAATGAAACGCAATGAAACACACACACACTCAAACATACTAATACACTGAAACACTAAAACGCACTGAGACACAAAGAAACGCAGAAAAGTAGGAAAGCAGAAACACCCTGAAACAAACAAACAAACAAACAAACAAACAAACTGAAATGCAGAAACACACTGAAAAATCACTTCATCGTGGGGTACGGAAGAGTTTCTAATAAGAGGGAAACGTTCTTAAAATACTACAGAGTGAACATATGGGTGTGTGCTGGGAAAACACACATGCGCGCACACACACACACACACGCACACACACAGAACCCAGTATTAATCCCTTGAGCAAGAGGAGGCCAAGAGGAGCAACGGCACACAAAGGAAAGTGCTGAGGTCAGCAGGACGAGATGCCACATTCACACAGAGCAAGAGACGGAGACGACTCAGTGCGCATCACTAAACTCTCTCTCTGTGTGTGTGTGTGTGTGTGTGTGTGTGTGTGTGTGTGTGTGTGTGTGTGTGTGTGTGTGTGTGTGTGTGTGCGCGCATCACTAAACACTAATTTACCATCAGGCACAGAAATCAGTGTGTGAATTTGAAGCAGACGTATTTTTCTTTTTCTTGTCATACTTTAAGTAAATTTTTTTTTTCCTACTTAACTTTACTGAAGCTGTACTTCTACTTTCAAAAGAAACTTTATTTACAGTACTTAGATCAGGAGCGTCTCAAACACAGGCCGGATGCAGCCCAGTAAAGACTGTAATCCAGCCGAACAAACTATCCGCGTACTAAATTAAAATCATCTTGTAATCACCGTAACCAAGAAGCCAAGCGAGCAAAACCGCCCGTGCGCTCTGGGTGGGAGGGGCATACTCTCTCCCCCCTGTCAATCAAAGTGACACTGGCCAATCATGTGCGTATGTGAGCTCATGTATGTGGAAGAGGGCAGACGCTTTCCTCAGAGTGTCACGCTGGGTTCACGTCGCTCATTTGTCTGACTGTTTGGGTTTTTAAAATAATCTTAAAACTCTGAATCCTGACGTTGCAACAAAAGAAAAATAATAATTTAACAAAACCACAACAAACTCGGCACCTTCTCTGAAAACAAGAAGAAATTAAGTTTTTGTTTGTGCTACAATTTTTTTTTTTTTTTTTTTTTAACAATGACCTCATCTGAAAATGAAATTAAATTTATATAGCTGAAATCCGGACAGGTTTAAAAAAAAAAAATATTTTTCCACTGCTAAAATGTGACTCTGAGCGGAGTCGAGATTGAAAATTTATATCCTGAATTTATATATTTCCATAAAGCTGCTTTGTGATGATACCGACTGTTAAAAGCTCTATACAAATAAAATTGAATTGAATTGGATTTGCAATCATATTTTTTCCCCCTGCTGGAACGCTGTGGGTCTCAGAGACAAGACACAATTTTAAATAACTAGTTTCTATGCCAAATAATTCCTCATTTATTACGCAACAAGACGTCTTTAGTGCTGTGGGTTAAGCAAAATCAGGTTTGCACTTCAGGAGGATGACGCCGAAGTTCAGAAGTTCGAGCGCTGATCTGCTCACTGGTTTTGCGTTTGAGAAAAAAAGGAAAATTCTGCAATGCAAATTCAGAGGCGTGGGACGACAACCTGCTCACTCCATCACCTCACATCACCTCAGGTCAGGAGAAACACCAATACACAAAAGCAGGTGTTTCACATGGGGGGGGGGGGGCCCTCAGGCTTCATCATGCTCGGCTGCAGGTCGGCCCTCGCTGCTCTCGATTTCTTCCTCATTTCCTCTTTAAACCTCAGTGACAACAATAAAGCGTTGTGTTTGTACAGAACACATTTACATTCCCGATATTTCAACAACAAACACGACAAGTTCACTCCCATAAACAGTCTCACTATCAGCATGGGAGACGCTCGCTAACACAACGGACACGAACAAGAACGCTCAGGTAGAGCGAGAGAATGTGGAGAGAAACAGAACATGCAGACGGATAGCAGGCCGAGGAAGAACGAGCAGACTGCTGCCAAAAGAGCACAAGCTGTTATCATATTCACTGAGCGAGAGAGAGAGAGAGAGAGAGAGAGAGAGAGAGAGAGAGAGAGAACAAGAGAGGCAAAACAAGAGACAAAGAACGAGAGACAGAGAATGAGATAGGCAATGACAGAGAGAGAGAGAAAAAGAGAGACAGAGAACATAGGATATAAAGGAGACAGACAACCAGACAGAAGATAAAGACGGCAAGGCAGAATTAGGGATAGAGAACAAGAGGTAAAATTAGACAATATGAAAGAGACAGAGAGAATAAGAGATGGAGACAGAAAGAGAGACAGAGAGAACAAGTGACAGAACGAGGGAGAATGAGAAATAGAAAATGAGAGACAGAGAATTAAAGACAGAATGAGAAGGAGGAAGAGACAGAACAAGACAAACAGAACAAAAGAGAAAGAGAGAGAGAGAGAGAGAGAAAATGAGACCGTGAAAACAAAAGAGAGACAGAACAAGAGAGACAGGGAGAGAGAGAGAGAGAGAGAGAGACACTGAATAAGAGACAGAATGAGACACAGGACCAGAGACAAAGAGAAATGGACAGACAGAACGAAAGACAGAGAACTATAGACAGAAAAAGAGATTGTGCACGAAAGACAGAATGAGACTGAGAATAAAAAAAAACAGAATAACAGACACAGAGAGATGTAGAAAGAGAGACAGAACAAGATATAGAGAACAAAAACGGAATGAGAGAGAGTGACGGAGAACAACAGAGACTGAGAGAGAGAACAAATGATAATAATGAAAGAACAAGAGAGACAGAACGAGAAAGAAAATGAGAGACACGATGCAAGACAGAATGAAAGACAGATAACAAGAGATGGAGGGAGAGAGATCCAGAATGAGAGACAGAGAAAGGGGGACAGAACGAGAGAGAGTGGGTGAGAAAGAGAGAGAGAGAGAGAGAGAGAGAGAGAGAGAGAGAGAGGGAGAGAGATCCAGAACGAGAGAGAACATCTTCATCCTAACACATCTCTTAAACACGTTCCGGCCTCGTTTCATTTCACTTTTTACGGCGACTGAGTCATTTTTTTCACCACAGTTGTGGACCCTCGCTGTTTCTCGGAGACAGCTGTCCTGAAGCGTCCCAGTAGGCGGGCGAGCGAGCGAGCGGGCCAGCAACAGCCCATCCAGCCCTCTCTCCATCCCCCAATCCCCCCCACCCACCCACCCACCCACCCACCTCCCTCCCTCCAGCTCAGTAACAATGACCTGCCGTTACCATGACGACCGTACACATGACCTATCGAGGCATCTGGCTCCGGCACGGCAATTCGTCTCGTTTGTGCCGTTAACAAATCTTATTGTGAGGCTTTAATGCGATTAGAGGATCCATCGCTCCGAGTCGGATATACCACGGGCTTCTCTGGCTTAAATAAAAAAAGACGAATATGAACTTGATGACCGCGTTTCAAACATGACTGTGTTTCTCAAGCAAAGCAATGTGTAAATGTATAAAAAAAAGTGTAACAACAACAAAAAAACGTGGCGCATTCGGTGGAGCTTCATTAGAAAATAATGAAAATATTTATCAGATTAATGCTGCGTACCAAATTCAGCTCTTCACCTGGAACAAGCGCGGGAACACGGACGTATCTGAATTTGACACGAACTCGTCACCTCCGTATGCAAACGCGACAGAGTTTTACGCTAACGGTGGGAAGAAAATGTGGTTTGGCAAATTCTGAGGTTTACCTTCAGTAACAATCACCGTCTGCACGGGAAACCTTCAGAGAAACCAAAACCCCAAGCCATGTCCAGTAACCTCAATAACCTCAAATCATACCAATAATGTTCATCATGAGATCACAGGCTCACTCCAACTGAGATTTCTGACTAGAGAACAATACAATAAACCAATGTACACCAGGGCGCTGCTGAGTTCTGGACTCTGATTGGTCGGGAGGTGTTGATTAGTTCCCTATAACAGCAGCTCTGACAGCAGCACAGGTTTATACTGACGCTCTCGTTTCTATGGTAACAGCTCGTTCACAGGGACTTGGAACAGGAAGGCGGCGTTAATAATAAACAACATTTTTAAAAATCGTCGATATGGTGAAGTTTTCTGTATGGAAAATTATGTTTATGTTACGTGTATGGAAGGAGTCTCCAGTGTCAGAGCTTCGTAACAGTCAGAGGTAAAGCTGTAACTTTAAGGTTTCAGACATCTTCAGGACAGAGGAGTTTACGATTCTTTACGGTTTCTCGGACAAGAACATGACAAGCTGCGATTTGTTTTTTTGTCTTATTAACCTCAAGAGAGAGAATAAAGAGAGAGAGAATAAAGAGAGGCTGGTGAGGGAACGACTGTTTACAGCTGCTATAACGTCAGTGACAACAGGAACTAACTGGCTTGATAAACTATAAGCAAATAAAACGTATGATGTGATGATTATTAATAAATTAAAAACTGTAAATGTTGGTAAACTGCTGTGGTGTAAGAGGAATAAAACACTAAGGGACATGCTGTTGTAGGAAAATAATCAAACTCAGGGTTGTTTTTTTTTTTGCAACACACACCGTTTATTACATAATTAGCGGTGTAACGTGGGCACCTCTGATAGCGATGTCATATAAAACACTTTTACCTGATAAACAGATTTACACCCTCAGTGGAAATAACACCAGGTTTATACATGTTTTAAAAGAAGTACGCACGTACTGCGAGTTTTTCATTCCTTAAGCGTGTGTCAGTAGCACAGTGAACACACACAGGTCTCAGAGCCACGCCCCAGAAACTCTCTGTCTCTCTCTCACTCACTCACACACACACACACACACACACCCCTACCTCAGCGGTTATACAGAAAAAAGCTGTGAGAGAACTAGTGAAAAGGAGCAAAGTTACAGCTTCACCTCTGACGGTTACAAAGCTCTGACACTGGAGACTCCTTCCATAAATGTTACATAAACACTTTCTCTCCTCACAGAAAACTTCACCCCATCAACTATTTTTAAAAATCCGTTCATCATCAGTGGAGCGTCTGCTGTACGAGTCCGTGTGAACGAGCCGTTACTATAGAAACGATCGCGCGTATTATATAAACCTGTCAGATCTGCCGGTACAGTACAATTAGATCAACCAATCAGAACCATAAACATGGTAAACAACCGCACAGCATAAAAATCCAACCGAAGCACGCTCAGGGCGTCTAGACGTTTTGGAAAACTGTGAGCTGGCCGTGTATTTGGGGCGAGAGCGGATCGTTTTGTCTGCTCCGTGCCTCAAGGTCTCGTCTGACTTTGTAAACATTTGTTAAAGTATTTGGCTGTGCAGAGACGAAGGTCGTTCCAGCTCCTAACACACGATAAAATACACCAGAGAAGAGTAAAGAAGTCCTCATAAATCACAGATAAACACAGATCACGCAAATCACTTCACTGATTCGCTAAGCAGAGAATCTCCGAGCTTTTAATCGGCAAAATTGGAAAATATGCGCAAAGAAGGCTGTGAAAATTTGTCTTTATTGTTTAACCCCAACCTTGTTTATTGTTGTTGGTTTTTTTTTTTGGATAAACCTGTGTTTTGTTTGCAATTGTTTGATATCCATGAGACCGGATTGATGGAATTTTAACACAATTTTCTTCCACGACGTGACGCAACGTGACGTATTTGAGTGGGTGGGATTTTGGTTCTATTCATCGGGATCTGATTTACTTGTGAAGTGGGCGAAAATAAACAGGGAGGGAGGGAAGGAAGGAAGGAAAGAAAGAAAGAAAGAAAGAAAGAAAGGATCATCGTACCTGTGGATGGAGTGGAATTGCTCATGGTAATATGACCACACAGGAATGCAGAAGCGGCAGGCTCTTCAGATTATCACTGTAACACAAACACAAACAGAAGTATTATTATTATTATTACTACTACAGCGAGCAGTCAGATCTCTCGGATTTACGCGTTTTTACAGCTTAGTGATATTTTTTATTTTTTTTAAATCAGAAAGAAAGAAATCAAATGTGAATGATTTCCATCAAACATTTCGAACTAAATATTTCCACACTAGTCATATGTTTAACCTGGCTAACCGTAGTTAGCTATTAGCCACTGGTCCTATATTTTGGTATATAATAATTAAGAATGAATAAGCCACAAATATACAATATAAACTACTTTTTACACCATATACAATAAGAGATCGGAATAATACATTGTCAAATTGCTAAAAAATAAATAAATAAAATAACTCCCCAACATTTTTCCCATCTTGGTTTAGAAGCGTACGTTTCACACACACACACACACACAAAAAAAAAAAAAAAGTCATGACAAAAAAACAACACAGATTTCTTTCGTTTTAAAAAAACAAACAAACAAAAAACCAAATAACGTAAGCTCAATCTTTACACAGGCTTATGCGCGGACTTCAGCATCTATTCTCCAGACAAAACCTGATTAAAAATTCTCTGCGTTTCTGATTTAGCAGAATGAATTACTGCTGCATTTACACATCTGAAAAACATTTCCTCTTTGAGGTATTGTGAAGACACCGGAAAGCGGGACGGATATCCAACGACGTGCATTAAAACCTTTAAACTTTGTTGAAGATTTGGGAATTAAACAACCATCTAGAATTTTTTATTTTTATTTTTAAAGTGATAAGCAGTTTCAGATTTCTAAAGGCAAACGAAGAGAATAAATATTTAAAAAGATGGGAAATAAAATCAACCAAACAAACAATTAAACTACAAAGCAAGAAAGCAAATGAGAGAGAGAGAGCGAGAGAAAGAGAGAGAGAGAGAGAGAGAGAGAGAGAGAGAGAGACAGAGAGACAGAGAGACAGAGAGAACAGCTACACGGACGAAGCATCAGTTCTCTGTCTGTCTGTCTCTGAAAGACACGAACAGATCACAAAAACATGACAGCTGGTGTTCATTATTAATGTCAGGCCTGGAAAGGTTTGGTTATTGCTATGCATGGTGGTGTTTAAAGTTCTCCAGAAATTCAGACCAGTGTTTCACAGCCTTATGTTCCTGTCCTTTAGTGTTATTTACAAAAATACAACAACATACGTAAGAAAAAAATATTTAAATGGCTTTGGAGATTTTGGAGTTTTCATTTCAATTACATTTTTTCATAACTCTTCCTGTACTATTCTCCTGTTCCTAGAATTAAACTCTCTCTAGAAGATGTATGCCCTGCCCGGGGTGGGGGGGGGGGGATTCATTAGCATTGTTAGTAAACACGGTTCGGTTCGTGGCTGTGTTTTTGGCCGTGCGCCTTCGCACACACTATTTATTCATGTTCTTCATGTATTCATGGAGTTTTTAAAGCGAGTTGGTGGTCATGTGATCCACAAGACATGTATCCAGAGCGACTTACAATTATCTCATTTTTTTTTTATACAACTGAGCAATTGAGGGTCAAGGGCCTTGCTCAAGGGCCCAGCAGTTGCAGCTTGGCAGTGCTGGGATTTCAACCCACGACCTTCAGAGCAGAAGTCCAACCTCCTAACCACTGAGCTACCACTTCCCCTACGAGACTTGGTGCTTCCTCAGACTGATGGAGAATTCTCAGCGATATCATTTTATCTCCCACTCAGACGTGCGAGATGTCTCCCGGTGACGACCTTGCGGTTCTCGGCAACGCAGACGCAAGACCTCGATTCAAACACGTACGCCATAACTCCAAAAACGCGCGCGTCTCGTCGGCTAGGATTGAACGTTATAACCTTGTCGTAAACGCTTAACTGTTCTCCATATTTAGCCAGCTTGTTAAGCTGTTTAGATCGGGCGGGGGTGTGGCATGGCATATCTCGAACCCTATTTGCTGTTGTGTAACTCGGTCAACTTTTCGTGTTGCCGTGTGGCTTTCAAAAGCAGATCTGTTAAACTACGGAATCAAATCACGGCCCTTAAGACACTTTGTGATGCAGACAGCGAACAGGACGAGGATGAAGACGAAGATGAAGGTAAAGATGAGGGCTTTACACTCTGACCTTTCACCTTTTCCCACCAGGAGATGATGATGATGATGATGATGATGATGATGAACGAGGCTCAAGCACCCGCCTCGGTTCACAACACAGAGCTTTATCTATTGCTTTTTTTTTTTTTTTTTTTTAAGACAATATTCAAATCAGCCTGGCTGTAGCATGAATATGCGACTGGAAAGAAAACGCCAGGAGCAGATCGGATCGCTTTACGCTTTTCCAGCACCTTCCTGACGCTTCTGACATTTGGTGTTGAGAGAAAAACGCACGAGGTACGAGGAGCAGCCGAGGAGGATTTCGAGATTGACTTTGAACCTGCTGAAATATATCTGATGACTGTTACAGATGCTCATCTGTGGATGTTTAATGCACGCGCTGTACTGTACTGTATGTACGTGTCTAATAGCGCTGCTGCAGTTCCTCCATATTTATCCTCCGCACACTTCAAACCAACTCCGTTTGATTAATGACATTTCATTGGCTATCAGCTGCTTCTGTGAGAAACCAGTCAGGATTGTGGATTTTTTTTTCCCATTTTTTTTTTTTTTGTTTAGCCAGCTAGCTACAGTCTGAGCTCAGGGATATCGAGGTGACGGATGATGAAGTGCAGGAGGAGAAAAAGAAAAAGTGCAGATCTGGAGCTAAAAACGTCATTTCGCCCTCATTACTATCATCTTATTTGAATCATTTTCAGTGTCATGAAGGTATTTTAAGGCAAAATGTTATTAATATGGTGAAATCGGCTGACGGTAGATCGTGCCTTAAATTATTTTGTTTATTATTTTAAATAAAAAAAAAAACAAAAAAAAAACGTGCATCTCCAGCACTTCACTCAGCTCAGACAGGACTGCTGTTAATCCTGACCATCATCACAGCTCAGGGGGTTTCAATATCACCAATAAACTGTGGAACGACAGGAACACGCGCTCTACAGCTCAATATGTACGGCTTTACATCCGGATTAAAAACTGGGTGTCTTGGGAATTTTTTCTTTTTAAATAAAGGTAAAAAAAAAAAAAAAAAAAGAATAAAAGTCAGTCATTCTTATAGATTTATCATCAATTCATTAATGTACACTGGCTCTTTAAAGTGTTTCGGTTAGAACCTCTAATCATTTACAGATAAATCTAAAATTCTGAGCATTAATTTACGTTTTAAAGTCAAAATCATAAGCTCTATTTAAATAAAGATTATTAATATTTACAGAGAGAGAGAGCGAGAGAGAGAGAGAAATAACAGAGCTGCAGAGACAGATAAAGATGAAAAGTTAGAAAGACAGAGTGAGTGAGAGAGCCAGAAAGAGAAAGACATACAGACAGACGGGATGAGAGAGAGAGAGAGAGAGACAGAGAGAGACAGAGAGAGAGAGAGAGAGAGAGAGAGAGAGAGAGAGAGAGAGAGAGAGAGAGACAGAGACAGAGAGAGAGAGAGGGAGAGAGATCTTCACTGTCTGTCTATCGTCAGTGTGGATTTGTGTAAAGGTGTAGAAGTGGAGCAGAGCTCGTTTTAGAAGCAGGATGTTTCTTCACCAAGCAGGAGTCCTGATGACCAGCGACACACAAACCTGAACACTGTTTGCTCATCCAGCGTGACGTCAAACCGACAAAACACGTGAACACGTGAACCATTAAACGCTTTATATACAGACACGGACAAAGGAAAAAACAAACTGTCTGCCTGTCATGAAGTGTTCGATGCATCCAATCAGCTGCCTGATAAACATAAAAACATTGTACTGATGGTTGAGTTATTACACACACACACACACACACACACACACACACACACACACACACACACACACACACACACACGAGACAGCAAAACGTCCAGTGATTTACTGAGTGAAGCGGTGATAACTAAAGGCGTAAACATTTTATTAAAAAAGGAAGAATTTAACAATTTAATCTGTGAGACCTTGGGATCCCATCACCCTGTCACCGGGTCACCGGTTGTCCTTCCTTGGACCACTTTTAGTAGGTACTAACCCCTACACACCGGGAACACCCCACAAGACCTGCTGTTCTGGAGAAGCTCTGACCCAGTCTTCTCGCCATCACAATCTGGCCCTGGTCAAAATCAATTTGATACGCTTACCCATTTTTTCTGCTTTCAACACCTCAACTTCGAGAACTGACTGTTCGCCTGCGGCCTAATAAACATATCCCACCCCCCGCCAGGTGCCACTGTAATGAGATAATCCACGTTATTCACGTCACCTGTCGGTGGTTTTAATGTTATGGCTGATCGGACGCATTCATCGGAGTCTGACACAAATAAATATCTCTTCATTTAATTTGTGATTTGGTGTAGAAGGTTTGAGGCAAACAGTCTAACGAGTAAATTACAGTAAAACTCTCAGGTGATTCTGAAGTGATTTATATCTGATGTTTCACTAAAAGCAGCCTTTGCGCATGAAAGGGTTAAACTCAAATCCTGATTTAGATTTTTTTGTTAACTAGTTGAAATCCTGCAGGAAAAACAAACACCAGCGAGCGTGACGTGACGTGACGTGACGCGAGGCAGCTAAATGAAGCACGTGACAGCGGGACGTGTTTGGGTTGATGAGAAATCTGTGACACGGACACAGCCGAAGGCTTCGGCACGTCATTTACACACACGCCTGAGCGTTAGCATGAGGGTTTAATCCTGTACACACTGTGATGCTGCGGATTTAATGAGGAAAAATAAAATATCCATGGAAACAGACGACGGGATGCTTCCAAACGCAGCAGGAATCTAGTGGACTTGTTTTTTCCACCCCCCGTTGTCATAATGAGACATTTCCCGACTAACACTTGCAGATATGAAAGTGGGGGGCATCTTTTAAACCATTAAAAGATCAAAATAAAATAAAAAAATCATAAAAATTAAATGAGTAAAATGGCTGAAAAACATCTCTACACCTTTACTCCTCATTACAAACAAGCCAGAATCTATGAATATGCATGAATGCAAATAAATATGCAAATTATCACATACATTATCATTCCGCTGTCCTTAATATCCTATTACCGCTAACATCAGGTAGTTAGCTAACAGCTAGTAAACTAGCCAAGTAGGATTTCAGTATTAGATTCAGTATCAGAATATATATTTCAGCGTCACCATGACAACCACGTGCCTTAATCTCTACCACTGGCTGACTTAGTTAGCTTAGAGAGCTTACAGGTACAACATCATCGTCATGACTGGTTGAAAGCTGTGGACCAATCACGTCCCACTAGCTAAATCATCATCATCATCATCATCTTCTAGTAATTTGCATAACTGGATATGATTGGAACAAAGCAATAGACCAATCACATCCAGCTAGCTAGCTAGAGGGCTTAGCACACAGGTCCTGCAGCTAGACACTTACAGGGACATCATCATCGACATCATCATCATCATCATCTTAGGCATCAATTGCTAATAATTTGCATAATTGGACATGACTGGTCCGAAGTCCTTGACCAATCATGTCCAATTACCTATCTAGCAGCTAGCTTGTACACAGGCTCTGTAGCTCGAAGCTCCCAGGTACATCATCATTAATGTCATCCTCTAACGATTTGCATAATCAGACCTGATTGGTCCATAGTCACAGTCATGGACCAATCACATCCGGCTAGCTACCTACAGAGATTAGATTAGCATGTAGGGTCTAAAGATAAATCTTCCAGGTAGGACGATGTCCTCCTCCAATCATTTGCAAAAACATAAACGTGATTGGTGCTTGTTCAGTGACATCACAAACTGAGCAAATACATAGCTCCGCCCCCCAAATCAGTCATTTGAAACTCTAAATCCATTTCTGAGGTGAAATAAACACTAACATAATTCCCATGATGCATTGCAAAGCTGTAAAGTTGACTAATGGGGGGGGGGGGGGAAGAAACACAAATATGATCATCATCAAACTGACAGCGAACAAATCAGCACCTCACGCCCGAGGCACATTTAACTCCATGGGTATTACTAAACCGTGTTGCTGGGGTTAATTGCCTGGTTACCGTGGCGACATCCCACCATAACATCCTTTCCATCAACTGGTACGTGCGAGCGAGCAGTCTGGATGTGCTCCAGTCAGAAACGATCTCTGAGCCTCATCGAGCTCCTCGTGAGTCTCCTCATGTGAGAGAATCAAAACATCAAACCGAGGCGAGAGTGAGAGCTATTGCGTCCTCGTTTCACGGGGGGTGGGGGGATGGGGGTAAATGTCAAAGGGCAAGACGGTGGAAAGCGCCATGAAGAAACGAAGCTCTCCGTTGTGCAATGTTCTAAACATCGCCTGAGGCACTCGATGTTTCCTCATGCAGTGTTTTTATTCGCCCTCGTCTCTCATACCGAAGTTATTGGATCCTCGGATCGAGCGGCGTGCTGGGGCAGGTTCACGAATCGTTTCTCACATCTGACAGAGCTGAAGGAATCACGGGGTACTACTCGCCACGCCGAGGATAAACATCTAGATCATACCACGCCGCTGTTAAATCCTCAAATCTGAAGGCGTTGGTTAGTTTTCAATAACAGCAGCTCTGACTGTAGCGCAGGTTTATATTTACGCGCTCGTTATCGTTTCTATAGTAACAGCTCATTCACAGGGACTTATCATATCTTCTGTAAGGAGAAACGGGTTTATGTAACGTGTATGGAAGGAGTCTCCAGTGTGAGCGCTTTGTAACAGTCAGAGGTGAAGCTGTAACATCTTCAGGACAGAGGAGTTTACGTTTCTTTGCGGTTTGGCTGGTGAGGGAACGACGGTGTATAGCTGCTATAACTTGTTTTGTGGACGTTACACAACATTAACTATAAACGGATAAAAAAACTTTAATGGTTAGAAAGAGGAATAAAACACAGGAAAATAAATCAACATCAGGGTGGAAACAGTAACTGCCACGCCTCCCCTCACCCCAACCACACCTTTTATTCCTCAGGTAAATAAATAATGGCACCTTTGAAAGCCACACAAAGCTTCCAGTCAGTAAAAAGGTCAATTTTCACAGTAATTATTCTCTTCAGCTTATATTCATCTTATCTGGCATGTGTGTCCCAGTCACATCCATCACCTGTCTCTCTCACCTGCAGCTGTGTGTGTTTAGCACGAGAGCTTGTGTGTAACCAGCCTCAAACCTCTAATTTACACTTTCACACCTGTTTCTCAACTCCAATCCTTTCCGCGGCTCAACAATTTTTTTTTTTTTTCCAGGCAATTAACCCTGAGATTTATCCAGCAAAATACTGTAATGACTAATAAAATATCTATGTGTGTGTGTGTGTGTGTGTGTGTGTGTGTGGTGTGTGTGTGTGTGTGGTGTGTGTGAGAGAGAGAGAGAGAAAAATAAAGAAAAGAAGAAGAAGAAAAAAAAAAAGAAAGTCTCACACCATTCACAGGGCTACGGCTGAGTCACATCTGAATTGCAAATGTGTGTGTTTTTTTTTGGATTTGACTCCAGGGTTAATAAAAACAAAAACAAAAAAAAAACCAGGGTATGGATTTTTTACACTCTGGATTTATTACATCTTTCGATTATTCCTGATTGTAAACACTCGCCTCGGATCTTAAGATGAAGTCAGAATGACGGAGAACACTATGGAAAATAAATATAAATAAATAAAAACGTAAATATGATTCAGCTACAGAAGCAAATCACACAGATTTTAGACGCAAGTCTGGTTTCATTTCTGATTATAAATCAATATCACGATCAATTCGTTCATCTCACAATACGCACAGCAGCAAATTATTTTATATATATATATATATATATATATATATATATATATATATATATATATATATATATATATATATAAAACTTGTTTTATTGTTTTTTTCTCCCTGATAAATACTTTCATTATATTTTATATCAAAAGTCATTAAAATAATTTTTTTATGCAGCACCAGGGGTTTTTTCTCACACTTTTTTTACTAAACTGGATATCATGATCACGCTGTTTATCGTGTACCATAAAAATATGAGTATCGTGATACGATATTTTCGTGACCCAAGCTGCACTTCGAAGATCAAAAACGAAGAACAGCAACATGTGCATTAACGTCTAAAACCAACCCGCAAAACCAACACGAGCGCTGATGACCACTCGCTCACGAGACTCCTTCCACATCACTAAATATGAAACGCAACAAGTGCAAGAGCTACTGAAGTCTCCACCTACACACACACACACACACACACACACACACACACACACACACACTTTACCTGCAAGTCATCGGAAACATGTCAGATTAGTCCTGTAGGTTACCCCCCAAAAAAAAAAAAAAAAAAAAAAAAAAGCGAAAACAACAACAAAAAAAGCACAACAGAGAAAGAGAGGGAGCAGAGAGAGAAAGAAAGAGTAAAAAGAGGAGGATGAGAAAGAAAAAAAAGACTGGAAAAGAGAGGAGAGAGGAGAGAGAGAGAGAGAGAGAGAGAGGGAGAGAAAGGTGGATTCAGGACTGAGGCAGAAAAACAGAGGAGAAGCTCACGGACAGCAATGAAGAGAGAGAGAGAGAGTGAGTGAGAGAGAGAGTGAGAGAGTGAAGAGACAGAGGGAGGGAGGGAGAAAAAAAAGGGATGGATGGTGTGTGTGAGTGTGTGTGATTGAGTGAGTGAGTGAGTGAGTGAGTGAGAGAGAGAGAGAGAGAGAGAGAGAAAACGCATGCGCAGAACGGAATGTGAGAGAAAAAAGGACAAATTAACTACAAAAAAAACAAACACAGGAAGAAGAGGTGAATGCATGAAAGCATCGCATCATCACAAGACTGGACCACCAGAGGTGAAAAAGATGGAGAGAGAGAGAGAGAGAGAGAGAGAAGGAAGGAAGGAAGGAAGGAGGGGACGAGAAAGAGAGCAACAGGTTGATAAGTAATCTCCCTAGAAACAGAGGCTCTGTGTGTGTGTGTGTGTGTGTGTGTGTACACGCAGGGAAACAGCTGTTCACTCAGGGTGGGACTTGCATGGTGTGTGTGTGTGTGTGTGTGTGTGTGTGTGTGTGTGTGTGTGTGGGCGAGTGCGTGCATGTGCCTGCTTCTATTGTGTGTGATATCTATTATTGACGCTGAGGTCCTTCATCAGTAAGCAGATACGATCACACGGACACCGAGGCAGCCAGCGGCGCTCCAGACCCCGAGTAACCCTGCAGGAGCACACGAGGAGGGCAAAAAGCTCTAAATTTTTTTTTTTTTTAAATGACAAAGAGAAAACAAAAAACAAACAAACAAACAAGAAGACCAAAATAAAATAAAATAAGAAACACAAGAAAAAAAAAGAAAAGACGTCAGACATCAGCGGAAACAGAGACGAACATCAAAACACAGACTAATAAGCAAAAAAAAAAAAAAAAAAAAAAAAAAAAAGGATCATCACAAAAATACTCCCACGTCACAGAAACACCACAATTTACATTCAAAGCTTTTCATGGCAAATCGTCCGTGCATCGTGTGATTTCCCAGCATGCCTTGCACTCAAACTCAATTAAACCTGCACTTTCACTCGGATATGGTTTCCCACTGCTTCCCTTCTCCATTCCCTTTCCATCCATCCATCCATCCATCCTCACACTTCTCACTAATGCAGAACACTCGATTTGTTCTCACACACACACACACACACACACAAAGACACACACACACCAGGAGAAACCCAAACACAAATCAGTGCTCCGCGGGCACTGCCATATTGTCTTCATTCCTTAGTGCAGAGGAGGAGTAGTGCACCTGCTGCTGAGGAGAAACACGCACGCACTCGCACACTCGCACTTCCGTCACCAACATGGGTGAGGAGGAGAGAACTGCCAGGATTCTACTGTTTACTACGTCCCCTCTCTGCCTGTCTCCCTCACTGCCTGTCTCCCCCTCGCTGCCTGTCTCCCCCTCGCTGCCTGTCCCCCCCCTCGCTGCCTGTCCCCCCCTCGCTGCCTGTCTCTCTCTGTGTGACTATGTGTCTGTCTCTGTCTCTCTGCACCTCTTTCTCAAAGTCAGTCTGTCTGTCTCTCTCTCTCTCTATAAAATTAATCAACACCTCCTGACAAATCAGAATCCAGGATTCCACAGCACAGTAGGATAACATGGTGGTCAGATACGAGCACTACAGAGCATCACTGCACCATTACCTTCAAGTCTGAGGTCTTCCATGTGAAGAGAAACATGTAAGGAAACTCTGTATTTCATCATCGTGATTTTTATCACGAATAACAATAAATCATAACAAATGAACATAAAGGTCAACTGTAGCTCATCCTCACAGGCAGAGAGAGAAAGATGATCATTTAAACACAGGATGAGAACTAGAGCCAAGAGGGAGCTGCTTTGGTTTACTTAGAAACGATGATCTGCTCCGTGTCGCACCTCAGATGTTGACAGAACACCGAGTGTGAAGACTGGCCTTCGGAGAACTTGCAAAGAACAGAAAAGTCAGAGAAAAGCAGTTCATGAAGCTAAACAGAGTCAAAAAAAAAATCCTCCAACACCAACATCCCACACCATGTGATACTTTTAACATAATCCTAGTGCGCGGTGTCGCTCTAATGAACGGACGACAGGAAATGATGATGATGATGATGACGAAGATGAAGATGATCTGGACGTATTTCAGGATTAATGATCAAAGCGGAACAGACTCCAAGCTGAAGTGAAAACATCATCAAGAGGAGGAGCTACAGCGTCTTCCTACAATACAAGTCAGCTGATAAAACATTTTTATGGTGTTTAAACTGTGTTTAATAGAAATTGATAATAGAAACAGAATAATATATACAGTGGGTATATATAATTCAGTAAGTATCTCGTCATGTTTATCTACAGTCCTGACTTCAGTTCCGCAGCATTCCTGACCTTCTTAACGGCAAAAGAAGACTAAACACAACAGTAGCTTCAGCCATCTTGTAACCAGCTTCCCGTATTTTTTCCACTCCAACGGTGTAACGTGTCACAACACGTGTCTGGCCACACCCCCTTCCCCCCCCCCCTCAAAGTCACACATCGTCAATCAGTGATAGCACTCAAGCTCTCTGTTAAACACACAGTTTAAACATCGTAAACATCTTAAAGCTCAAACTCAGCATGAGGAGCTCGTCGCTAGCGGCACACCAACAACCACCAACATAAACAAGAGAGAAATAAAATGTTCTGTGACGTCCCTGATCGATTAATATTCATTACGTTACTCATTTCAGTATCCACCGGTACCAAAAATACATGTACTCCTACTCAGTTTGGTAAAAAAAAAAAAAAATAGAAAGAATATTCATCTTCTATCAGTAACGATAAACGTCTGGAACCTTCTCGAGCGTAAATATTAATGGAAGCCGAGCTGGGATTGTGAGCCCGACCTGCATGAAGGTTCTGTAGAAGCCTGATGAAGGAGGAACAGGAACTGCGAACTCATGTTACTGCGCTCGGCCGAGGAGGGCCAGCGTCTGGTTTCCATTTCCCTTTTAAATATTGTAGGAACGTAATCAAGAGCGGAGAACTGAAACCCAGCCGAGAGCCCGAGCAGAAAGACGAGCGGTCATCTGATCCGGGCCGAGCCGCCGGGCCTTTTACACACGCTGCGTTGTGTAGTACAGCAGAGAAAACAGAGAAGGCCAAGCGGCTACAGGAGATCTGATGCTGTCAGAGCCATGTGTCACACCGACGAGCCTCAGCACCAAGACCACACTGCGGGTGTGTGTGTGTGTGTGTGTGTGTGTGTGTGTGTGTGTTGGTGAACATTCCACAGTGAACAGGCCAATACTTTGGGTTTCTCTATGATGACATGCCAACTAAGTAATTATTATTATTATGATTATTATTATTATTCATTTCTATACACAATACATAAGGATTAAAGAACTTAATAAAAGATTAAACATTAAAACCTTAAAAAGCAAACGAAGGAGTCATAGTGAGGATAAATGGAAAAAAGTAGTTAATACAAGCGTCAATAAATAATAATAATAACTATTTATTTATTCATTTATTCATTCATCCATGTGCAGTTTTTTTAATTTATTCATTTTTCAGAATTTTAAGTCATACATTTTTGCTAAATTCCTTTTTGGTCATTTAAAGCAGCAATATTTCTGAACAAAAACCGATTTGGAGGCGGGGCTACATATTTGAACTCACTTTCTGATGTCAGAATTTAAAGGTGCGGTATGCAAATTATCAGAGAATGACAACGGCAACACAGTACCGTTAAATTTTAGTCACAGAACCTTCATGCTAATCTAGCTAGCTGGCTAACTTCACTAATGTTAAAGAATGGTATGAATACATCACGGTTGTCATGGTAACAACTGAAATATATTCTGACAATTATAAATAAATGAGTGAGAAAACGAGGGTGCAAGTTGAGACTCGGTAACCAGTGTGAGCTGGTTTAGTAGCGATTATCTGACTGTGAGGCTAAGTTAGCTAATGTTGGTGATGGCAGGAGGATGTTCCAAATTTGCATATTTACGCATATTCATCGATTCCAGGTGTTTTAATGAAGGTAAAAGCGCGGAGGCATTCCTCTGCCATTTTTACTAAGTTTATTCCGCAAGATTTGTTCAAAATCTGTTGCAGACTGAAGCAGCAGGACTCCAGGCTGAACTTTCACCGTGACGTTTTAGTGAAAACCTCCTAAATCATCACATGCTCCTACAGGGAATTTCATTGTACAGTTTCATTGTACAGGGAAACTTGTTTTCCTCACTGTGCATATGACAATAAACGTTTGACTTGACTTGACCTGACAGAGAAGTGAAAGCTCCACTTCCCAGCAAGGTGTAAAAGAGCCCCGAGTGACGTCGCCATGTTTTGCCTTTCATTTGCACGACTGAATTTTTCTGCTCCCAGGCAACTTTTATGAACCGAGGATTTTTTTTAGGATTCGTTTTTTCCTTCATAGTTTCCACATGCCGAGATTGCTGCAAGCCGAACGCGCTGTTGCTAGCATGAGATCCGGATCAGGGAGCACGGCGAACATTCTTACATGACTGCACTGCCACTGAGGAATTTTTAATATACTTTCAGCTTTCCTTTAATCTGAGAGACTCATCACGAGGCTGCTCACGGAAGTGATGGGTTTAAATCATAAAATGATCAAATCCCCTCGAGGTGTCATTCATCAGACTCGGGTAGCTGTTCACGCCCACTGAAATAACATTCTTTACCGTGTTTTACGTTAATGTGCCAACGGTCGCATTAACAACATGGCACTGAGCGGTGTTTAATTTAGATTTTAGCTCAAGGAGGGGACAGAGAGGAGGTTTATGGGTAACAGTAGTGACAGAGAGGGGGTTTATGGGTAACAGTAGTGACAGAGAGGGGGTTCATGGGTAACAGTGGTGACAGAGGGGGGTTTATGGGTAACAGTAGTGACAGAGAGGGGGTTTATGGGTAACAGTAGTGACAGAGAGGGGGTTTATGGGTAACAGTAGTGACAGAGAAGAGGTTTATGGGTAACAGTAGTGACAGAGAGGAGGTTTATGGGTAACAGTAGTGACAGAGAGGGGGTTTATGGGTAACAGTAGTGACAGAGAGGAGGTTTAGAGGTAACAGTAGTGACAGAGGAGATTTATGGGTAACAGTGGTGACAGAGGGGGGTTTATGGGTAACAGAAGTGACAGAGAGGGGGTTTATGGGCAACAGTGGTGACAGAGAGGGGGTTTATGGGCAACAGTGGTGACAGAGAGGGGGTTTATGGGTAACAGTAGTGACAGAGAGGAGGTTTAGGGGTAACAGTAGTGACAGAGGAGATTTATGGGTAACAGTGGTGACAGAGGGGGGTTTATGGGTAACAGTGGTGACAGAGAGGGGGTTTATGGGCAACAGTGGTGACAGAGAGGGGGTTTATGGGCAACAGTAGTGACAGAGAGGGGGTTTATGGGCAACAGTAGTGACAGAGAGGGGGTTTATGGGTAACAGTGGTGACAGAGAGGAGGTTTATGGGTAACAGTAGTGGCAGAGAGAAGGTTTATGGGTAACAGTGGTGACAGAGGGGGGTTTATGGGCAACAGTGGTGACAGAGAGGAGGTTTATGGGCAACAGTGGTGACAGAGAGGAGGTTTATGGGTAACAGTAGTGACAGAGAGGAGGTTTATGGGTAACAGTGGTGACAGAGAGGAGGTTTATGGGTAACAGTAGTGACAGAGAGGAGGTTTATGGGTAACAGTAGTGACAGAGAGGAGGTGTATGGGTAACAGTGGTGACAGAGAGGAGGTTTATGGGTAACAGTGGTGAGAGAGGAGGTGTATGGGTAACAGTAGTGACAGAGAGGAGGTTTATGGGTAACAGTACTGACAGAGAGCGGGTTTATGGGTAACAGTGGTGACAGAGAGGAGGTTTATTGCTCATTTTCGCGTTCCGTTTTCTGTAGATTTTGGTTTTATTCATGTGACAGTGCCCCCTAGTGGACATGCTCATGTTACATGAATCAGGTCCTGACGTGCTCGCAGATGCACCTTTTCAGAAGCCTAAATCAGACCCTGACCTCCTCAATACAGACACACTGACGCAGGCAACTGTAGTACAATGAGTACCACCAGGGCTGGAGCAGGTAGAACAATCCAGTGACGGAGCTCACCTTGAGGCAAATACCCCGATTAAAACGAAAATCTGCACTGGAAGCGGAGACGGAGAGATGAGCTATGTAGGAGATAAACAGAATGAGAGAAACATTAGTGCAGTAATATCCTGGTCTAATCCAGGTCACCACACCGCTCTCGTTCCTCAGAGATGAAAAGTGAGGAGCTTATTAAAACCGAAGCTCCATGGTGCAGTAGAACAATGACACTCACGGCCAAAACGAGGACAGCGAGGAAACGAGCCAGCGACGGAGCGAATACCAACAAAGGGCCATCACCAGTGAGCAGTCAAAACACGACAGGAGGAGAGGATCAGGAGCTCAGGAGAAAAAAAACAAAACAAAACAAAAACACATACTTGTTCTTTGGCCTTGGCCTCACAACACAATCGAAGAGGTTTTGTTGTGGCTCCTTTACTGGAAATCTAAAGCACAAGGACATCGGTATGTTCTCAGAAACAATAAAGAGTTCAAAGAAAAGAATTGGAGGAAGAAAAACTTCCAATAGCGCCACAAAGCCGTGGAGAAGAAAGCAAAGATCTGTTCAATTAATCAGCTCACCGAGTACTAGTGACACACAATAATAAAATAATCAAATAATAAAAGCACCGGTCACACGGTTCAGCTAACAACATTAGCTTCCTAAACACAGCACAGCGCTAATTTTGCTGACAGATACATTAGCTAATGTTATCTTTTCAAGCAGTAGCCATCTAATTTCACTAACAAGCTAGCTAACATCAAGCTAACTATTGTATTAAGTAAACCAGCAGACAAATTCACTAGCAGGGTAGCTAACATTAGGCTAACGATTATGTAATCAAATGTTTAAGAAAGCTAAAAAAACAATGAGCAGAGTTGATGTGGGGGAGATATTTCTTTCACCTGGTTGGGTTTTTTTTCTGGCTAGTGCACTCACACATTATTTATCTCTATTAAAAATATTCAGTCCAGGACAAATGCTGGTCTTAAAGCTGAGAAAGTGTGAAGTAAATTTTTCATCTCAGGAGCTGAAGTGTGTGTTAAAGGCTGGGTGTAACGGGAGAAGCCAATCAGCCGAGCGCTAATGTTTCACTCGCCAAAAATGTGCCGTGTGTTTGGGGCATGCCAGGAGGAGGAGTGTGTGTGTGTGTATATAAAATGGAGGGTGTGTGAGTGTTTGGTGGGGTCTCGAAATCCAGCCTCTATAATTTCCAGCAAAACAACACTGACCACATACACAAGCTTCTCTTCAGGATGAGACTGAAGCTCTGAGGACGGAGTTTTTCCTTCAGGATGATTGTTGCTCAGCGTGAGGAGGAAACACCGGGCGAGTCGTCGCATATAACCTGAAACAGATGGAACTCGAGCGGCTGTTTGTTTGCAAAAACACTCACGGGGGGAGAATCCTCACCGAGTCAGCCTCACACCGAATCAGCCTCACACCGAGTCAGCCTCACACCGAATCAGCCTCACACCGAGTCAGCCTCACACCGAGTCAGCCTCACACCGAGTCAGCCTCACACCGAGTCAGCCTCACACCGAGTCAGCCTCACACCGAGTCAGCCTCACACCGAGTCAGCTTCATGTCGCACCATTGCTGTGTGTTTGGGTTTTTTTTTAAAGCAGATTAGGACATAATTTAAGTTCCAGCTTCATTTCTGGGGGGTTGTGAAGAGGTTATAGAGTGTTGTATTGCTTCCACTTTTATTCTGCAAACCTTAAAAGGGAAAACAAACTCCAAAAAAGGAAAAGAACAAAACAGGAAAAAACCCTACACCTAAATTCGTACTTGATTAAAGGTGAAGGTGGAAGGTGAAGTGTCTTTGCAGGGAAGATGTTCAAAAGACAAACAGAAATTCATTATTTCAGAAAAATGAGCCACATGTTTTCGCTCCACATGAATATTTATGATTGAATAATAATTATTTTATCACTAGACAGATTCCAAAAACATTGTCAGAAAAACTGCAATATAATATTTATCCAAATAAACAAAAAAACTGTTTAATAAAATGTGTAACTATTGCAATATAACCATAAAAATAAACATTTAAACAAAAATAAATAAATATGTGCACATTCAATTTTACACAGCAGTTTCTTTTGCAGATTTTTCAGAAATGTATTTAATAATTAAACTGAAATTCGGGTCTAGACGCTCTGGTTTTTTAGTTTTTCATAACAGACGTCTCACAGCGGCGTTGTGCTTCATTCTGAAACGACTAGAGCTGATGTATTACTATTTTATGATGTATTATTATTTTATGATGTATTATTATTTTATGATGTATTATTATTTTATGATGTATTATTATTTTATGATGTATTATTTTAATGGTTTTCAATTGTTATTTTCTTGATTAATAAAGAAAGAAAGATTAAATGATGCAAAAAATTATAGTTTGGTGAAAACAGAGAAGCTACAGATTAAAAGAGAAGTTGAGCATTTTGGGAACTGATGTTTACTTTCTTTACACACACACAGACAGACAGACAGACAGACAGACAGACAGAGACACACACACACACACACACACACACACACACACACACACACACGAGTGTGATTAATGAATGACAGGAAAACGAACACCACTAGAGCTCAGACCCGACCCTCTGGCTACAGACCTGTGAATTCCTCTTCAGCTTTCCGGCTGTAAACCAGGTTTCAGGAGCAGCAGCTCGTCACCTGAACCTCTGCAGAACTTCGGTTACGTTTCAGTTTGAACCTCACCTCCATCACCGAGAAGAAAAAGCCTTCCCTGAAGCACCAGGGAGCACGACGCGTTAACTACACTGCTTCTGCAGCTCCTCATGACAATGAGAAGAAAATAATGAAACAAACACAGAGGGAGAAAATAAACTAAACAAAAAGGCAGAAAGGAAACTTCTCAACTCACTGTGTTCCTGAATTTTATTTCCTGTCAGCAAAAACACCTCAAAACCTCAGACAGAGAGAGAGAGAGAGAGAGAGAGAGAGAGAGAGAGAGAGAGAAACGAGTGAAGCTCCAGTCTCAACTCTCTCTCCCCTCTTTATTGATTTTTGCTCGCACCAATTTATCTCTTTTTGTTCATTTGTTTCTATTTTTGTTCCATTCCTTCCCTTTTCCTGTCTTCCTTTCTTTTCTCCTTCCTTCATTTATTTTTTTACCTTCCTTTCTTTTTAATTTCATTTCTTTTTCATTATTTATTTATTTATTTATTAATATTATTTATTTATTTTACAAATTTTCCTTTCCTTTCTTTCTCTCCTTTTGCATGCATACATTCTCTCCTTTTCCTTCCTTCCACCCTTTTCCCTTTCTTTTTGTCTTCCTTTAATCTTTTCCCCCCTTCCTTCATTTTTTAATTTTCTACTTTCTTTCCTTCTTTTTCTTGTTCTTTTCCCTTCATTCGTTCTTCCTTTAATTGTTACTTTTTCCTTCCTTTCTTTTCTCTTCCTTCTGTTCCTTTAGGTTACTTCCTTTTCCCATCATTCCTTCATTTTTACCTTCCTTCCATTTTTCTTTTCTCTTCCTTCCTTTTTTCTTTTCTCTTCCCAATTGTGACTTCATTTCTTTTTAATTCTTTCTAAATCTTTTTGCTTCCTTCCTCACTTACGCCATTTTAATAACATAACATTTCTTCCCTTCTGATATAATTTTTTCTTCCTTCCTTGTACCATTTTGCCGACACAACAAAATAGGATGTTTTCTTTTTCTTCTCTTTTCTTTCCCTCCTTCGTTCCTCCTCCTTTTCCCCCTATCCTTAGGAACTATAGTAAGACCGAGCTGAAGTATATCTGTGTAAGTGAGTAAACGAGGAATATTTTCAGCTTAAACACCTTTTTTCTGCAAAACATTGGTTTCAAAATTATTGGCACCCCCCAGGGTTAATATGTGGAACCCTGTGTCCTCTGTGCAGAGGAACAGCACCGAGTCACTTCCTATGATTTCTAACAAGGTTGTAGAGGATTCTGAGCCACTCCTCCACACAACATTTAAAACTCTTCCTTTTGGCTAATGTCTAACGGTTTCAGACTTTTACTGCAGCATTAATTGTGCTTAATGATCGTGCTTTTTATTTTTATACCCATTACTCGACTTCTGCAGGGCATCGGTCCGTCCGTTTTATCTTCACCTCATGTTTTGTAGTTTTTATTGGACACCGAGAGCAATTTAACACAAATAGATGTGTTTACAGATCACAATTTGTTTGTTTACTTATTTATTTATTCAGAGGTGTCCAGTGTTTTGCATCATATAAGACATAAGACTATGCAAAATAGTTTTTGAATAAGGGCGTGCAAATTTCTCATCCAATCATCTTTTCCCGTTCTAATGAACGATGCCAATCATTTTGGAATGAAGCCAAAATGTAACTGATTGAACTGAGGTCTCGCTGCTGAACCTCAGAGGAGTGAAATGTGCAAAATGTTGTGTGGATAAATGAGGGAAAAAAAAAAAAAAAAAAAAAAAAGAGTTAAAAGAGATTTTCAGGAAAGTGGAAAGAATGAGTCACCAAGACGCACTCCACATTCTCTCTCTCTCCCTCTCTCTCTCTCCCTCTCTCTCTCTCCCTCTCCTGAGCTGAACAGGAAGTGAGATGGCAGAAAACAAGGAAATGGGCAGCAGAGTTTCCTGTGTCAGAGCAGCCTGAAACTCACCGCTATCAAACGCAGGAGAAAAATCCTACAACCTCCATAAGAGACGTAGATAAAGCTCGAGGAAAGACGATAATACCACGCTGACCTTTCGGTCTTTCTGCCGGACGGTACGCCATCGACAGTCAGACAAAATTTCTCTCCCTTTTATAACCTCATACTTCTGCACAATAACTGCTGATATTTAGCTTAACTTTACCACTTTTAACTTTAAACGCTGGCCATCTTCAACATCAGCCCAAATCTCAAATCCACTGTTCACTATATATGCTCCCTACATAGGGTGGACCACGATGGTGTACGCCGTACAATGTGTGCTCAGTCGTCCGAATTTCAGCTTTAGAATGACTTTTTGTTGGATTGTCAATACTTTCAGACAAAGGTTATGCTTTTCTAATTTTCGGTCTACATTTACGTGGATGAAAGTATTGGCACCCCCAGCTTAGTTTGGGTTGCACGTTACAATGAGGGCGTTTGGGTCCGTTTTGTTTTGGGGTTTTTTCTCTCCAAGTCTTATTTTTGCATATGATTTAATTATACAGTCATATAATTTATTAGCCTGTAATTATTTAGCTTGATTTTACAACATTAACGAACCGACCGAATTCAAAATCAGACCAAATCTTAATCTTCTGTTCACTATATATTCTCCCTACGTAGGGTATAATAATGTTTGAGAGAATGCTGTTGTTTTCCTTTCGTTCTTATTTTAACAATGGTCAAAAAGTATTGGCACCCTCAGCTTTGTTTGGTTTACTTGCTGCCATGAAAACAAACTCACTGCAAGAGAGAGAGAGAGAGAGAGAGAGTGAGAGGGAGGGGGAGGGAGAGAGAGAGAGAGAGAGAGACGGAGAGACGCAACATTCATATTTTATCATCAAATACATTCAAGTCTATTGTAATTTAATTTCACGTCAAAGAAGAAAATAAACTCCGAGTAGTATTTTTTTGGATGATTTATTATTGATTTACTGACTGATCTCCGCCTCTAAAACTGGGTTCTGTTATGTGATGGAAAACCGAACTCACAGACTCAACCAGGGTACGGATAGTTCCGGATACGGTTTGTTAGCATACCGTACCGTGACGTACAGTACCGTGACGTACCACACCGCTGTGTCCTATCAGATTCCATTTAGTTGTAAAACTCCAGGCCTCATATCAGCAACACTACAGAAGTTTACCACGATGATGAGAATCTTAATGAAGCATTTCTCCATTAACACAAAGAATCTGCAGAACATGAGAGAGGTTCTGAGCTGCTCAGAGGCATCAGATCGAGTGCTGATGGCATCAGGCATCAGATCGAGAGCGAGGAAGGAGCTTCACACACACCTCACACACAGGAAATAAGGATGTTAGAACGAGGAAGGTGTCACGTGGTCCACATATGACAGGGTGCATTTAATGTAAGACAAGAGAAATGTGCAGCTATTCCACAGAGAAAACCCAAAACAACAAACAAATACCACTTTTATTTAAAGCTATTTTTGCATTTAGTTGACCATACAGACTACACTGATCATTTTACCACTAAATCCAAGTCTGAGTCCTAACAAGCCTAGAAAAGGCGTCAAACCGAGAAATAAAACTGCAGGGAAGACGGGAAACAGCCGCCGGTGGCTCCGGCTTCAAACAGGGCAGCTAACAACGCTGCAGCCGTACACGTGAAACTGCTCTCACACGTGATGTTAGTCCAAATACAATCAGCACACACACAATTCACTAACCCCATTACACTCGGACACAAGCGTATCACATAAACAAACAAACCTGACGTGTGTACGCTACAGAAACGTCCTTTATGTGGTGTACGAGTGCAGGACAAGTAAAGGAGCAACGCTAAGCAAAACAGTTCTCCTCATCGTGGTAAAGAAGCTTCACAAAATCAGGAATGTGCACGTAAAAGTGGACATAAAAAAGCCAAGCATCCATCAGCTACGTGATTAAAACAGTTTAAAAGGTTATCGGCCCTAGAGAGCCCTAACTCCGACCACAGAGCCGGGCGACATGACGATATAACATCAATACCGTGATGAATAATATATTGCAATACACAAGCCTGATCTTCTGACCTGATCATATGATGAGTATCACGATATCTTTTTAGAACGACAAACTCTGAAATCAGCTGGTTTTATGTTTTAAAATTGTTCAAATGGTTAAAAAAATTTAAAAAAATTAAAAAAAAAAAAAAAAAAAAATTGTTCAATTATTTTTGTAGCCATATATAATAAAAATAGCTTAATCAGTTAAATTAATTTGAATAATTAAAGTATATTCAAAGCTAAGTCAAATTAATTGCTATTAAAATAGCATTTCATTTTTTTTTATTGCTTGTATAATATACTAGTTTTGTATTTTATTGTTTTCTAGAATTGAATTTTTTATTTATCATGATATTGTGTGGTATAGTGCATCATAATGCTGTAAATACTGTGATATGATATTTTTGTCATATCAGACACCCCAAATTCACCAAGTCACGTCTACAAATTCCACCATCAGTCTATTTATTTATCAGTTCCATCTCTGAGTGAAGGGAAATTTTGAGTGCATTAATTTACCAACCTGGAAAAATTTCCCAATTTACAAAAAAGAGAAAAACACTAAATTAATTCTATCATTCATTACAATAACAATAAGTACAGTAAGTAGAGAGAAACGTATTAAACCATTCGTTCCTCCTTTTAAACTGTTTTCAGGTCAAACTTTTTTCTGAAAACAATATTTTCCATTCACAGCATCCTCACACTGCACTGAAATTATTTTTCCCGGCTCAATTTACTTCTTTCCTGGTTTCTTGGAAACCTGTGCTGTACTCCGAGATGTTCCGATATTTTCGCGTCCCTTCTCAAACCACATTATTCAGTTTTTGTGTAAAATTGTCGTGTAATTATAAAATCACAGCCACCAAACCCAGATCTTGATGTTATTAGAAAGCTGTGTTTTGCTGGAAATCATACAGGGTTTGAAATGACTAATGCTTCTGAGAAACACTAGTAGCTATATAAACACAGTTGCAATCAAAATTATTCAACCCCCATTGCAAATCAGGTTTACTGTCAAAATTTACAGACTTTCAGCCGTTTGCAATGAACAAATCAAACAAAACCAATTGAAATAGTTCAACACAACGAATGCTTCGAGTGGTTTCCCCAAATTCAACTGAAAATGCACCTTATAATGACTTCTCCAGTCTCAAAATTATTCAACCCTCTGAATAGAATCCCTCACAACAGCACGAATATGCAAAACAGGTGTGCTTGAGCTGGAACACATGAAATACCTGAACTGGCTAGGGGCAGAAAATACATGAAATACCTGGACGGGGCAGAAAAAGGAAGCTATCAACAGCTACAACCAGATTTCTGAGAAGGCAGGTTGTGAAAAACCCTCGAGTGACTGCAAAAGACCTGCAGCAAGACTTGGTGGCAACAAGCACTGAGGTTTCAGTGAGCACAGTATGGCACGTACTAATCGCAGATGGTTTCCACGCCAGAACTCCAAGACGTACACCACTACTGACACAAAAGCACAAGAAAAGTCGCTCAAAATCATATAAATAAGCCACAGAAGTTTTGAGATTCTGTTCTGTGGAGCGATGAAACAAAACTGGAACTTTTCAGCACGATGGATCAGCGGTATGTCTGGAGAAAGAAGAATGAAGAAAGAACACTCTGTCCACAGTCAAGCATGGTGGTGGCTCGGTGATGCTCTGGGGCTGCTTCGCTCCTCTGGCACTGGAAACCTGCAGCGTGTGGAAGGCAAGATGGATTCATTGAAGTATCAAGAAATCCTAGGAGAAAACCTCATGCCGTCTGTGAGGAAGCTGAAGCTTGGGCATCATTGGACCTTCCAACAGGACAATGATCCCAAGCATACCTCAAATTCCACCAAGGTTTGGTTGCAGAAGAAGTCCTGGAGAATTCTACAGGGCCATCACAGTCACCTGATTTGAACCCCATAGAAAATCTCTGGTGGGATTTGAAGAAGGCGGTTGCAGCATCCAAACCCAAGAATATTACTAAACTGGAGGCCATTGCTCATGAGGAATGGGCTAAGTGTTCCTCAGGAACGCTGCCAGAAGCTGGTGTCTGGCTATGCATCTCGTTTACAGCAGGTCATAACAGCAAAAGGGTCTCTACTAAGTACTAAAGATGCTTGTCATGAAGAGGTTGAATAATTTTGAGACTGGAGAAGTCATTATAAGTTGCATTTTCAGTTGAATTTGGGGAAACCCCTTGAAGCATTCGTTGTGTTGAAGAAACGTCGGACTGCACGCGCCGTAGGATCGGACCTAGGAGACATCATCTGGATTTGTTGCAAATTATCAAATTTGCATAGAATTGAGAACATCCCAGTTAAAATGTGGTTGTAATTGCTGCTTCAGGTCATGAAAGTACGTAGAAAATGAGCGTTCAGCTGTTGCTTAGGGTTAGATCTAAAATCATATGACAGAAGAAATGCATTGCTACGTTGCCAAGCTTGAAAACAGATCCTTTAAGATCATCTGCTCTAATAGCAGCCTGTAACACCAAAACCACTTCAGTGTACAACACACTGCTGCCAAACGCACACCACACTCACACACACACACACTCACTCACTCGCATTTAAGTGCGATTTCTCTAATTACTGTAATTTTTGTTCTGAGCTATTTTCCTTCCACTGTAGAAAAAACCTCCACCGTTTCAGCTCCACAACACGTCTCAACCAATACACGAGTAAAACAGCATTCTAGAAATAAGTTACCTGATATTAAACATAAGCTGATCTGTTATCGTTTGTCACACAGATGCACATCCAAAGCTATTATGTGATGCAATAACATTAGTAAAGCATCTGACGTGTCATTCTGAAACCTTTCCAGGTTGTTTAACCTGTTTATGAAGTGATGCAACACAAAGATCAAATCGTTTTAATTAACAAAGCTCTGAGCAGGAACGGACCACTTCCGCTTATACGCTTCATCTGCAACCGCACGTCTCTTTCACAACACTGAAAACACACGGATTTGAGCTTTGTTTTCACTCTTCGTCTTGACAGGAAGTGAAGCTGCAACACTCGATGATGTCATTCACAAAGAGGAAGTGTGCAAGTTGCTCAGTTTTAGGCCACTGAACACTCAGATTAAGGGAATTCCTCTGGCAGTTCCCCGCCCCTCAACTCCCCTGCTTTTATCCAGCACCCAACATAAAGTATTCCCCAAAAATAACCAAAATACACATGGGTTTGTCCCTCCAAAAGCAATTCTGCCTCTCAGTGAAAAGCTCAAGCCAGACCTCTCTCCAGTCGTTATTAGGTTTCAGCCCTGGACAATGCTGTGTGTGTGAGCGGTCATTGCTAATTCATGTTACGAAACCAAGCTGAAGCCCGACGCCACCGGACGCACTTTTAGACAATCTATACTCTAACGCAGAGTTCGTACAAGAGGAGAGACACAAAACATTTCACAGAAAGGAGATCCGAGAGAGCTCACCTGTTCAGTAGGATATGAGCCAGTCACCTTGTTTGCTAGGTAAGGACACTGCTCATAAGGACAGGTTTGGCCAGTTTTGCAGATGAGCGAGCAGGAGATCAGATCAGGTTTAGCTGAGCCACAATATCCAGCAGTCATACTTCATACCCGAGAAAGCTGGCAAACACTCCACAAAAACACACTCCACAAAACTTGATTTGTCAAGTCTCTTGAAACCTTAAAGGGGTCATATCATGATTTTCAAACGTTTTTAAACGTTAATTGTTTTGTTTATTGGGTGTAATAAAATACATTAACATGCTTTAATGTTCAAAAAACACATTATTTGTCAAATAATGTACATTATCGCAGTGCGTCTATTCCCAGGCTGCCTGAAACGCTCCGATTTCTCCAAACCCCCTCCTTCCAAAAAGCCCAGAGTGCTCTGATTGGCCAGCTCACTCGTTGCGTTGTGATTGGCCGAAAGCCTCACGAGTGTATCAGAAATGTAACGCCCCTTGGGTTCGCGTTAGCCTCCAAAGCTATAGCAATTCTAAGCTCCTAAGCAACATGTCGTCGGTTTTACCGTATCAGTTTGAGCCCGAGTCAGAGTCAGAAAATGCGGATGATCAAGTAGAAGCAAGTTTGCAAGCATGACTTGAGCAGAACGTTTCACAGCGGTAAGTTTTTCTTTTATAACTCTCTTACCTTTCAGATATGATTGTGTGTAGCCTGCCTTGTTCTCTCCCAGGTTCAGGAAGCTGTCCTCTGTAAAACGTGCTGTGCACAAGCAAACATTCGGGTTGTACTGCTCAGGAACAGAGTGATAAATAAACAGTAATCACTGATTTCGTCTGTTTTCAGAAGGCTGAACAAAGAGGTTTTGCTTTCGCACCGAAATACACCGCGTCTCCGCGACATGGTGTCTGAATTCACTGAAGCCCCGCCTTCTTTCTTTGCACCTGCCTTTGGGTGGGATTATGCTGATGGTGCACTTTGTGACGTAGAGAAATTACGGGAGTAAATCTGGACTTCGAACGACTCGTTTCGGGCAGGTCTGGAGCAGCGCTCTCTGTTAGATAAAATAAATCCCTTTGGTGGAGACTATGAGCTTTGGGACTTTGCAGAGCTTATACATGCACAGATATATGACACATCGAAACAAAAGGAAAACATTAAAAATCATGATATGACCCCTTTAATTAACTGACAAAAGTACAAAGAAAAGATATTCAACGTTTCAAGTAACACCATTTTGGAGGATCAGGTTAATTGGTAACGGGAGGGGATCAGGATTGGGCATAAAAGGAGCATCCACCAAAAGCTCAGTCTTTACAAGTAAGGATGGGTCATGGCTCACCATTTTGTGCCAAACTTCGTGAGAGAATTGTCAGTCAGTTCAAAATGAACATTGCTCAACGCAAGACTACAAATAATTTAGGTCTTTCGCCATCTACAGTGCATAATATTGTGAAAAGGTTCAGGGGAATCCAGAGAAATCTCATTGTGTAAAGGGCAAGGCCGGAAACCACTGTTGGATGTGCGTGACCTTCGAGCCCTCAGGCGGCATTTCCTGAGAAATCATCATGCTACTGTGATAAATATAACCACATGGGCTCAGGAGTACTTCGGAAAACCGTCGTCACTTAACACATCCGCCGCTGAATCCAGAAATGATCCAGTCCACAACTTTACCTCAGTTCACACCTTTATTACATTCCAGGCCACCTCAGTCCACCCCTTTATTACGTTACACACCTTTACCTCAGTCCACGCCTCCTCAATCCATGTTCCCACATTCCACGCCCCTAGTGCATGTCCCCTCAGTCCACACCTTTACCTCGTTCTGTTATTGTTGGGGTTACAGTACTTATATTTAAAGGCCTTAAAAATCACATTGTGTATTTGGTAACTCCATGTGGGCGTGGACTCTTCTCCTCGTCTTTCACAACTGTTCAGAGCACAATCAACTATAAACACAAAGACCACTAAACTAAATATGATGATTGGGCCTCATCATTTACAACAAACATTCAAACCGTTCCTCAGTCATCTATTCTAACTTACTGAAACTATCCTGCCTTTTCTGATTTTTGCCTTCATTACACAATATGGAGTTTTGCCTTTTGTGGCCTTTGATTAAATATTTTTACATTAAAATCAATCAGGCTAGATGTTCTACATTCATTTAGCACAAAAAAAAATCTGGTAGTGAAGATTATTCACTAGCTAACAAAATTAGCTGTAGTTTGCGATATCTGCTGCCTGTGAGGAGAAATGAATAACGTATGCCACAATGCATCATGGGTTGCCTTAAGTCGAAAAGGGGCAATATTGTAAAGTATACAGGTTTAGAAACACATTACAACCTTCATCTCTAAACTTCGGTGAAGGTTTGACAGTGATTTGAATTACTAAATAAACGAAAAAATAGGGTACTCCATTTACAGTGGGTATAGAAAAGAATCACCCCCTTTAAAATAATCACATTTTGTTGCTTTTCAGCCTGATATGAAGACAGACAGTTTTTGTTTTATCCAGCTGTATTTACTCAGTGAAACTTATAACATCCAAGTGAAAGATATAACACCAACATGTCAGAAAAAATTTAATAATTAAAAACCAGAATCACAGAGTTGGAGAAAGGATCACCCCCCTCTTAAAAATGACTTGTAAACTCAATAAGGTGTAGCTAATCACCTTCTCAATGGCACACAAAGCCATTTGACTTTCAACTGTGATCAGCTGTGGTCATTTTGATTAGCTCAGCATGAAAAGAGCTTCCCTGGAGCATTATGTAGTGCAACTGAAGCAAGCAATCAACTATTTGCAAGGTACTGTCAAAAGATCTCCGGGGTAAAGTTATGGACAGGCACAAGTCTGAGGCCACATGGAAAAAGGTGTTCTGGTCAGATGAGACTAAAATTGAATTATTTGGCCTCAACACCAAACGATATGTCTGGCGGAAATCCAATACAGCTCACCATCCAAATAACACCATTCCTAAAGTAAAGCATGGAGGTGGTAATATCCTGTTATGGGGGTGTTTCTCTGCAGCAGGGACTGGAGCATTTGTCAGGATAGAAGGAAAATGGATGGGGCAAAATACTGTCAAATTCTTGAGGAAAATCTGCTGCCTTCTGCTAGAAAGTTGTCAGTGGGAAGAAGGTTTACCTTCCAACATGACAATGACCCAAAGCACACAGCAAAACTGACCACGCAATGGTTGAAGGGGAAAAAGGTGAATGTCCTTGCATCTCCTAGTCAGAGCCCAGACTTAAATCCCACTGAAAATCTGTGGAATGACTTGAAGACTGCAGTCCACAAACGGTCACCATCAAATTTAACTGAACTTGAGCAGTTCTGCAAAGAAGAGTGGGCAAATATTGCAAATTCTAGATGTGCAAAGTTAGTAGAGACATATCCCAACAGACTAAAGGCTGCAATTAAAAAATTAAGGCAAATTAAAGCAAGGGGGTGATCCTTTTTCCAACTCAGAGATTCTGGTTTTTTTTCTGACATGTTGGTGTTATATCTTTCACTTGGTGAAATACTTGCACTGAGTGAATACAGCTGGATAAAACAAAAACTGTGTCCGGCTTCATTTCAGGCTGAAAAGCAACAAAATGTGATTATTTTAAAGGGGGATGATTCTTTTCTATACCCACTGTATATGCTTACATCCAAAATTTAGACACACCTTTAACCCGGCCGTGTGCAGGTTTGGGATGTGTATTGGGTTCGAGCCAATACTGTTGCGTGGTGTTTATGGACTAATGCTTGCAGGAGTGGGGTTTTTTTTTTTTCTATCTGACCCTGGAAATCCCCGGGGAGCGAGAGCAAAACACAACCTAATGCTTTCAGTTCTCCCATTACACTCACATGTAGTCTGTGTGAATCTAACAACAGCCTACATTCTGTGTACACTCAGGTGGATCTAGCACTCTAAAGGGTTCTTAGAGGTTGTGTGTAGAAAAGGGACCATTAGAAAGCTAGAACCAAGCATGCTGGGGTCTGCATATTGGGGAAAAAAACAAAAAACAAAAACAAAAAAACAAAACAAAAAGTGTGTATAGTCTCTGTTTGTTGTTCTGTGAGGAGAACGTGGAACAACACCAAAGTTTAATGCACCTGGGAAATGATTTTAAGATCTCTCATAACACTAGGACATTTGTATAAATCTAAAATACCCGTGCAAATCACCACCACCGGCATGATATAGACTGAGGCTAGATTTTTTAAATTATTATTAAATTAAAAGAAAAAAAAGAAAAATCATCTGATCCCCTCTGGGCTGATACATGCAAAGGAAAGTTGGGCTTCAAGCTTTAACTATGAGCTTGTATTATTATTTTTTATATTACCCCCCCCCCCACACACACACACTCACACACACACAAACACAAATAAATAAATAAATAAATAGATAGATAGATAAATATTAGCTATTAATATGGCGCGTCCCCGCCCACCACCATTGCGCGCTCGCGCAAGCGACTTCCCACGCACGCGCTTGTAAACAATCATCTATTCGCCTTTTAAACAGAATGTAAAAGCAACATGGCGCCTGTGGAACCATCCTGTCACATCATCATCATCATCATCACACACACAGAGGAGGAGAAGGATGCATTTCAAAATGATTGTGAATTTGTTCTGGACAGAAACGCCCCTTTAATGGCTTTAAAATGGCAGCCTGCTTATTACCTTCACTCTGGGAGGGGGAAAGAAGCAAGAAAAGAAAGAAAAAAAAAGCAAGCTTAGTCTAAAAGCTAGATAAATGCAATCAATCCGTAAATAAGATCAACTTTTAGGCTACATGTTATTTTCTTTTACACCCTGATGCTTGAGAAGAGTTTTACATGTTATGGATTTGATCAGGGATTATATTCAGAGAGCAGCTCCACTTCCTCAAAGAGAACTTTACTGTTGTTACACCCAGAATCTCTCTCTCTCACACACACACACACACACACTCTCTCTCTACAGAAATGTTACCAAACACTTCCGCTTTAGTCTTTATTCCGCCTTCCTGAATCATCCAAACAGTGTTAAAATGTAAACCTGTGAATCCTCAAGTCAACTCCAGACCCCAAAAATAAAACAAAACAAAAACAGTTCACAGCTCAGAAGCGCGTTCAGCCCCTGTGCCATTTCCGTTCAACACATTACTGTGATTTTAATCTGATTTAATGCAATATTCTGTTATAATACAATACAATGATGTATACTATAATGTAATGTAATGTAATATAATATACAGCATGCAAAACAAGGAGAAAGCACCTAAAGGTCTGAGAATAAAAATGAAAGAAACCCAAGCACAACACAACACAACAAAACAAAACACAACACAACACATACCCATCCATTGCACAGCAGGGCAGCCTGAGCCGAGGAGAAACAGCAGTGTGGACATGAGGAGGAGGACAAAAAGCTGCAGAATCAGAGCTGTGTGCAGTGTTCAGCTCCAGCTCCACTCCCACAGACACACAATTTCACTCCGCTATTAGCACAAAGGCAACAGCGACAGCAACACTTCCTGCTCCTGACGCTCAGCGCACAAATAACACTGGCATGCTCACGCACTACAAAATGGCCTCCTCCTCTCCAAGCTGACACACCTTTTTTTTTTTTTCTTTTTCTTTTTTCTTTTTTTTTTTTAAAGTAAGAATCGCAAAACGCATGCACGGGTGTTTGAGAGGTTTCTGGTTTATCAGTGATCAATAATAGACATCATAATGCACTGAGAATACAAATAAGAATAAGAGGTAATAGAGGGTTTGCGTTAATGTTCATGAAGAATGCGCGCGTGGGAACTACAGTGTGCGCGTGGGACATAGACACACACTGATTAATTACTGTAATGAACCGAATGAGTCATTGCAAAGAACCGATTCCACATGGAAAACAATGAACAATATGTTACCATGGAAAACAGTGAAGTCGCGTGTCATTCTGTGCTGTTAGTGTGTGTGTGTGTGTGTGTTCTGACATTTTAACTCTTTCATGTTTCAGGTGGTATAAAATAAATAAATAAATAAAAGGCCCATCTCATTGTCCCTGCTCTGTCACCCTGTCACAGGACACAAAGCTGTTTTCTGCTCAGTCTTTAGGAAACATGTGGGAACTTGTTGCACCAGTTGGACCGGATTTACTGCAGTCCTGCTCACACACACACACACACACACACACACACACACATACATCATGACTAGGCCACATTGTTCAATATTCTAATAACTTGGATTATTAGTTTCAATCAAATAAAAAGTAAAAATGTACGGTTCACTGTTTCTGTGCCAAGTCTATTGTTTATATCAGTAACCGGAAAAGGGTTCAATGTTCCAGAGCATTAAGAACAGTGGGGTAACTACAGCGCCCTCTATCGACATGGGTTATACATTAACATCCAATAAAAGTCTAAAGAGGGAAACAGACAGATGAGAGCAGTAGGACAATGGTAAGGAGTGCGGTAGGTGTGACAGAGGAGTTCACGGTGAAGGTGGGACTGCATCAAGGATCGGCTCTGAGCCCCTTCTTGTTTGCGGTGGTGATGGACAGGCTGACAGATGAGGTCAGACAGGAATCTCCATGGACTATGATGTTTGCGGATGACATTGTGATCTGTAGTGAGAGCAGGGAGCAGGTGGAGGAAACTCTAGAGAGGTGGAGGTTTGCTCTGGAGAGAAGAGGAATGAAGGTTAGTCGCAGCAAGACAGAACACATGTGTGTGAATGAGAGGGATCCAAGTGGAACAGTGAGGTTACAGGGAGAAGAGATAAAGAAGGTGCAGGATTTTAAGTACTAAGGGTCTGGAGTGTGGAAAAGAGGTGAAGAAGCGTGTGCAGGCAGGTTGGAATGGGTGGAGAAAAGTGTCAGGTCTGTTGTGTGATAAAAGAGTACCAGCAAGAATGAAAGGAAAGGTGTACAGGACAGTAGTGAGACCAGCGATGTATGGTTTGGAGACAGTTGCACTGAGGAAAAGACAGGAGGAAGAGTTAGAGGTAGCAGAGCTGAAGATGTTGAGGTTCTCTTCGGGAGTGACGAGGACGGATAGGATCAGGAACGAGTACATCAGAGGGACAGCACATGTGAGATGTTTTGGAGACAAAGTTAGAGAGGCCAGGTTGAGATGGTTTGGACATGTTCAGAGGAGGGAGAGTGAATATATCGGTAAAAGGATGCTGAGGTTAGAGCTGCCAGCCAGGAGGCCGAGAGGAAGACCAAAGAGGAGGTTTATGGATGTAGTGAAGGAGGACATGAAGGTAGTCGGTCTGAGAGAAGAGGATGCAGGGGATAGGGCTAGATGGAGGCAGATGATTCGCTGTGGCGACCCCTGAAGGGAACAGCCGAAAGGAAAAGAAGACAGACAGACAGACAGACAGACAGACAGACAGACAGACAGACAGACAGACAGATAGATAGATAGATAGATAGATAGATAGATAGATAGATTTTTTAAGCTGTACATTGTGAGATATTCTCCACTATTCGTTTAGACACAACAACAAAATGGATAAACTCCAGAAACAGTGCACTACATAGTGTATAAGGTGTGGATAGATTTTCTTTTTTTAATATAATCCATGATATCTGAAATATTACCAAATTTGTAAATAACACATTATACTATTTGGTTACTCGCAACAACAGAAACAATAATAAGAAATTGTTGTTGTTGTTGTTGTTGTTCAGTTTATTCATCCTGTGTTAACTGTGCGAAAACACAACATGCATTAGAGCCGGAGAAGTGAGGAGGCTCAACAAACTGACAGAGAAGGCTGGCTCTATCCTGTGATGCCCCCTAGACAGTTTTGATGTTGCTGTGGAAAGGAGAACACACTAAGCAAACTATCATCCATCCTAGACAACACATCACATCCCCTACACACTCTACTGATCAAACAGCAGCACACCTTCAGTAAAACACTCGGCTTCAGCTTCTGCCGTAGCAAGGAACAGAACAGGAGGCCGTTCTTTCCAACAACAATCACCCTGTACAACAGTTTGTCACTGTGCTGGGACATCATTGTGCACTAGAGCCTATTCCTAGACTAAGCTCATTGTACATATGTTATAGTTTTGCACTGGGTTGCATTATGCACTGATGCTACTCATCACATCATTGCTGCATATCTGTGGTTCCATATGTGCTCTTTTGCACCATTTATCATTCATCTTCCCTGGAGCTTATACTCCATTATTGCACTGACACTTTCACATCACTCAGAGGATTTGTGTATATAATTTTTTTTTTTTTTTTACTGAATATGTTTAAGTTTATTGTTATTACTATGAATACTCTTGCTTGCACACTTGGATTGCTGATGTAAATTGTGAATTTCCCTCTTGGATTAATAAAGGGACCTATCTATCTATCTATCTATCTATCTATCTATCTATCTATCTATCTATCTATCTATCATTAAATATTATTGTATTAAATGTAAAGAAATATTAAACAGGAAAAAGAAGAAGTTTATCCAGCAGAGGGTGCTAGAGTCAAATCACCCAAAATATGGCGGAATGTAAATGTTTACGGGTTTGAACATAAACCGCTTTAATTTTTATCCCCCCCCCGAATTAATATTCCTGAGATGTATTCTAGTAAGACAAAAACTAAACGACATATCGAGGGGATTGTTTTCCCGCACTTCCGGGTTTTGGACCGCCAACGAAGAAGCTGCACCGGAAGTAAAATCGCGCGCATAAATAATAAACTGTGCTAAAGGGCACGAGCGGTTGTGACCTGCGTGGACGTTAATAGAACTTAACTGATTTTCTGCACTAATTCTATTAAACTCTGAAATCCGAAAGCGGCGTGAAGAGCTGATAAAGTAACAGCATGCTGCAGAACACAGGGTGAGTTCGGCTTTTAGACAACCAGCTAAACTAAAACATTACTGCGCTATAAACTGTTTATTTACTACTTTACTGAAATCCGTTTATGAAGCTGTTCCAGATGTTTTTTTGTTGTAAAACGAAGGGTTTATCTTATAAAAGTTGATCTTGTAGTTGTTAAATCGGCATTGCGTTCAAATCAGTTTATTAACAAACTGCTTAAATATCTGATTTGATTAATAAATATAATGCACGTGTTTAATAAACGCTTTAAACATGTATTACACGTGACCTTTGTTCTAAATTGCATGCGCGCGCGCGCAGGTGCAATGAAATGCCAATTACTTCTGTCCCACTTCTTCCACATGCACGATAAAAATTTTTTTTAAAATGTTCCTCCAGGCTTCTAGTTTTGTAAATGGAAATGCAGAATTTTACCTAGAACCTCTAGAGAACCATCAGGGTACTAGATCGAACCTACTGTATGTTCTAAGAGGGTAAATGTAAATCTGAATAAAATAATGTGCTGTGAGTTTTGTTTATTTCTTTCTTTCTAATTTTGAAGTTTCTACCCCCCCTGACCTATGCACTGTTCCAGAAAGCTGTCCGGTTGCACCCTGTTCATCACCGGAGCGAGTCGAGGCATCGGGAAAGCCATCGCACTGAAAGCTGCCCGAGATGGTGCCAACGTGGTGATCGCAGCCAAAACTGCTGAGACTCACCCCAAACTGCCCGGAACCATCTACACAGCTGCTGAGGAGAGTAAGAACCTTTTAATCCAAACGGCGTCTCCGTCACGGTGATGTGGGTCAATCTGTCAAAGCAGTTTTTAAAAATAAATCAATTCTTATTTGCAGCATTGTTTACTTTGTTTCTTTCTATACCCTACACTAAAGTTTCTGGCTTAATGTGTTGAGCTGTCAGAATGAATTTGACTATTTTACTGTTGTACTGTTCACCCTGGGAGGGCGTCTAAACTTTTGCACATGCTTCATTTATGACATTATATTTGTTCAATCTGTTAAATTCAGCAAATAACTAATAAACATCTTTTTAAACCTGCAGAATTATTTCATGGAAATAATTTCATGTACAAAATAATCCATACATGAATTTTTGCGCAGGGGTGCCAAAACTTTCTACTTTCTCAAAGGAAAAATATTCACATGTAAATTCTCATGCTCTCATTTCGGTCGAATAACGATGGTTTATCAAAAGGTTAAACATTTCCTCATCTTTGTGTTTAAATGACTGAATGAAGGAACAGAGCGCTGAAAATCTCATTTAATTTCACCTCGTGTGTAAAAATGGACTCCCTTTAAATATATAAAGTATATATTCTATAGCTCATGTAGTGCAGTATGTAGGGTCTACAGTGCCACTATGTCATACTCTATGTAGTAAATAAATAAATTAAAAAGTTGTACTTCTATCAATAATCTTGATTTCTGCTTATCATTTTAATTTATCATTTTTACACACACTAGATTAATGCTGAGTCTGTAGCACTATAACATTACACACTCATTAATATTCAAATACACTCATTAATATTCATTCGAACGCTTACTCTAAATTATATTAACGAGCATCAATATTGTTGTAGTGTTCAATAAAATCTACCTCGGTTTTACTACCAAGTATCTTGTTATTAATTTGTTATATCAGGTATCTTTATTATTTCATTTTTACACCTGGTGTGCTTTTAAAAGCAGATAATAAGTAATAATAATAAGAGGAATAATAATAATAATAATCAGTTACTAATAGATGTTAACACTGTTTAATAAATTATAACTTTAAATTTTGCGAATCTTAAAAAAAAAAAAATGTAACCAGAATCAGTTTTTATTATTATATATTGTATTATAGTTTTTGGTGTTGATTGACAGCTTGTCTATTAGGGCTGGGTGATAACGATATAATCGTTTAATTGATCACGATATTGATATTATATCACAATACATTTTCTGAGATGTTACAGATATTTGTGAGTTTATAACAATTACAAACTCTGATTGAAAGCAGCTGATTAAATGTTTTAAAAATGTAAAAAAATTTCTTTCTTAATGTTAAATCGTTTACAAAAAAATGATACATTAGCTAATACATTTACATTTTAAATAGCTACGAAACATCTTAAATTATGACATTTTATTCAAATGTTTTAAATCATTTAAAAATAATTTTAAAATTCGATCTGTTTTTGTCGACATTAAATAAAAATATCATTGAGCCCAGTTTTTTAGTCTTTTTTTTTATGTAGCTGACCAAAATATTGGGATGTACATTGTCTCTTACAGAAAAATATGGTGTAAGGTTTTTTTGTCGTATCGCCCAGCCCTAGTGTCTAACGTTAAAAAGAACGTCAGTGGTGTGTGCGGTATTTTGTAAAAAAAAATATCATGATTCGGGGTTTTTATTAAACAGTGTTTTTGGTGTAATGAGGCATTAACGGTCCGTGTTTTATCTCTCAGTTGAAGCAGCAGGAGGAAAAGCTTTGCCGTGTATCGTGGATGTTCGTGATGAGAAGCAGGTCAGCGAGGCGGTGGAGAACGCCGTGCAGAAATTCGGAGGTGAGAGACGGACATGGAACTCTAAATCGAGGAGGAGAAGAGAGGAGATGTTCTTTTTATTAAATGTTTCGTCATTGCCTTGACTACAGGGATCGACATCGTGGTGAACAACGCCAGCGCCATTAACCTGAGTGGAACACTGGACACGCCCATGAAGAAAGTGGACCTCATGTTGGGCATCAATCTGAGAGGAACGTATCTGACGTGAGTTTAAACTGAGTTACACTCCATCTTATTCATGTTGCGACTTAAAAGAGAAACTCCAGGAGTGTAGAGAATTTTCAACATCTTTTTAACAGAAGACGTGAAAAGGTCCGTTTTGTTTATTGTTCGGTGAAGATATACAGTATATCTTGTGATTTCTCTAAGGCATTGATGTTGAAGTGTATAACAAGACACAGAAAGCAAGATGGTAAATTAGACAAAAATATGCTGTAGTCAAAAAACTAGTCCATTTGTTAGAGTGAGAGTCACAGTGACTCAGAGTCAAGTGAAATTGATTCTTTTGATTCATTTGCTGTTTGGTTTGGTCTGGTTTCACACTGCGCATAGTTAAACAAACCAAAAAGTTGTCGTAGGTGCGTACAGGGCTGAAAACATCATTGCAAAACTCTTTCCAAAATACTGTGATTGGGGGGGGGGGGAAGTAAACAAACAACAAACTACCAAGAAAAAGAATCAATTTCACTCTGATTAATAATTGGTAAATGGACCAATATTAGTGAAAGTGCCTTTTTTTTTCGTAATAACTTTCTTATAACTTCCTTTGCAGTGCATTTTTAATGAAACCAATCTAAACTGACTGACTGAATAAAATTAATTCTGCAGAAATGTTGAAAAGTCAGTGGAAATTTATTTGCATGAGAAAAAGCTAAAAGACTGACCACCACATTGTAGTGAGTTGTGTTCAGCTCTTTGTTTGCTGAATTTCTGTTCCGTGAATGATTTTCACTGGTTTTCAGGTCTAAACTTTGCATCCCGCATCTGTTAAAGAGTAAAAACCCTCACATCCTCAACCTCAGTCCTCCTCTCAACCTCAATCCCATCTGGTTTAAGAACCACACAGGTAAGAACCTCACCTGGATTACCCTAAGCTTTAATTCTTACATACTGTAACTGTGTGTGTGTGTGTGTGTGTGTGTGTGTGTGTGTGTGTGTGTGCAGCTTACACCATGGCCAAATATGGCATGTCCATGTGCGTCCTCGGGATGGCTGAAGAATTCCGTGGATCCATCGCTGTTAATGCACTATGGCCTCGTACAGGTGAGTTATTGTTGTGTTGTACAGGTGCATTGTCCCAGGATAGATGAGGACAGGTGAATTGTTGTTGTCTAGGCCAGGTGAGTTATTCCTGGACCTTGTTATTCCATTGTAGTGGACCAGTGACACAATAATTTTCTGTCTGGAATAGGTGAGTGTTGTCTCAGGATAGGTGAATTGTCTTTTTCCCAGTATAGGTGAGTCGTCTTTGTCTCGGGATAGGTGAGTCGGCTTTGTCCCGGGACAGGTGAGTCGGCTTTGTCCCGGGACAGGTGAGTCGGCTTTGTCCCGGGACAGGTGAGTCGGCTTTGTCCCGGGACAGGTGAGTCGGCTTTGTCCCGGGACAGGTGAGTCGGCTTTGTCCCGGGACAGGTGAGTCGGCTTTGTCCCGGGACAGGTGAGTGTGTGCTGCAGTGTGATTTATAAGTCCTGTATCATGATTGTGTTTTTATGGTTAAAGCCATTCAGACGGCGGCGATGGAGATGCTCGGGGGGTCAGGCGTGGCGAAACAGTGCAGGAAGGTGGACATCATGGCCGACGCTGCCTACGCCATCCTCAGCAAACCCGTCAACTACACAGGACACTTCATCATAGACGAGGACATCCTCAAGAAGGAGGGCATTACAGACTTTGACATGTATGCAGTGCATCCAGGTGGGCGTGGCACAGACCCCGTGACTTGTTTTAAAATAATTTTGTAAGGTACTTGACATAGACATTGATTGATTTATTTGTTTTTTTTTTAATTTCACTCAGGTCATCCACTGCTTCCTGACTTCTTCCTGGATGACGATCCTGAGATACTCAAGAAGCAGATGGAGGATCACGGTGCGTGTCCTTTCATTTCTCTGGGGGATACACTGAAAACTTTTGGACCAAAAACAGTAAATTCAGCTTTTAGTTAAAATTGATCATTTTAATGGTAATTATAAATTATAAAGTGATTAAAACGCTGTTTGCTCTCCTCAGCGCAGAGGCATTCAATCATTTCGAGCAGATCGACAGTGAAAATGTCGGCCATTTCACAGTTTCTACAAAGACACATTAGACACGATTAGTAAAAGGATTCTATTGAAAATGTATTGTTTTATTTTTAGTCTCTTAGGAACTGCACATTATTCCTCTTCAGGGCTGGGCAGGTCTCAGTGTGTGTGTGTGTGGGCGGAGCTAGAAACAATGCAGATCACTGATTGGTCAAACAATGATGACAGAACATCTTGATAATGTCATTTATTTATTTATTTATTTATATTTTAAATAATAATCATTATTTCTATTTAAACTGTGCCTTATTTAATTTTCTTGATTTACTTTTTTTTTTTTTTTTTAGCTCTGCCTCGAATAAAAAAATATTTTAATCCTTATTCTAATTTTAAAATTTTATAACAGTTCCTTTTTTAAATCAAATTTACATTTTATGTAAAATCTGTAAAATCAATTGAGATTCAGCTCCTGATGTGTTGCATGATAAAAGTTGTACTCAAATGTTTCCCTTTTTTTTTTAAATGAACTATTAAGTATTAGTATTGGCACCCTTTGTGTTTCAGCCCTTACAAAAAACTCACTGTGTTTCATGTCCCTTTAAGAGACAGACTTGAAATGAGGTAAATCTGATTTTTTTTTTTTTACATTTTAAAGCTTCAGTGTGAATATTTGCTTCTTTCTTTTAATTCTTTTTCAAACTATATTTCAGTTGATGTTACCTTGTTGTTTTTTGCCTTGTTTCAGGACACATTGACGTATCTTTCTTTTGATTCTCCCATTATCTCCCTCAAATTGGTTACCTGCCAATTCCCGCCCACTGGTCCCGCCCACTGCCTTGGAGGAAACATGTTTGTCTTCGTTCTCCCCGTAACAAAACAGCTACCCACCGGGGAAAGCAAAAACGAGCACGTTTCGTCCAAGGCAGTGGGTGGGACCAGTGGGCGGGAATTGGCAGGTAACCAATTTGAGGGAGATAATGGGAGAATCAAAAGAAAGATACGTCAATGTGTCCTGAAACAAGGCAAAACACATGAGCTCACAGACACCCATGATTGCCTAGTGTCAATGTGATTGACAGGTGAGAGAGACTATGCTCCTCCCACTCTGAGAGAATGCCAAGTTTTGCTCTGTTGGATCTTAGCCATGGATGGAATATACTGGAATTTGTAGATAAAATAATAACCTAATCGTATGTTTGTGCTTTTTCCATGTAAAAGCCATGGGGACACAAATATTTGCTCTCAGCTAGTAAGTAATCCTTTTTTCCTCCCCCTCTCTCCCCCCTCTCTGTGTACATCAGGTGCCACTCCTGAAAAAACGAGTGCAGAAGCTTCCTCTAGCCCCATCGGTAATACCTTTACTGCGATTAAAGGTGTGATCAGCCCTGAGGTGGTCAAATCCACACAGGGGGTCTACAAATTCCAGCTGTCTGGTGTGTGTCCTCACTTTTTAATCCAAACTAGATCCTCTGGATCACTAATCTAATCCTGTGTGCATCAGGACAGATGCAGAAAAGTGATCTGAAGCTCTGTTGTTTTAGGAGAACATGCCGGAGTCTGGTATATCGACCTGAAGAATGGTGCAGGTGCAGCAGGCAGCGGAGAACCTCCAGTGAAGGCAGATGTGGAGATGAGTTTGGACAGTGACGACTTCATTAAGATGTTCACAGGTGGGGGGGTAACAATGGAAAAAATAAAATAAATAATATAATAATATATGTCTCACCCTGATGATAAAATGCATATTTAATTAGTTCATATGTCTGATTATAAAAACAGAAACAGAATAAATTTACATTCATCTCATAAAATAACTGCGCACCTTTCTTAATTGTTAAGCATTTTCCCAATCCAACAAAAGATTTTTCAAATAAAAAAAAATGTTTATTTTGCATTACATACATTTAAAAATATTCCATAATAATAATAATCAGAAATACAGAAATGTTATTATTAGTTTGTGCACAAACTGTAATGAAATGTAAAATTAGTGTTGAATATTGACCCCAGATTAATATAAAATAACAAAAAGAATTAATTACTGAAATCTTAACATGTCCAGGTTTTTTATGATTTCGGTTTCTAACCTGTGCACTGTTTTCTTTATGCATGCATGAAATAAATGATTAAATTCATTGATCACAGTATTGATGATATGTAAATATTATTTTCCACTCATCACGTTAATTAACAATTAATAAAATTCTAAATAAATAATTCATTAAAAGTTAGTGTGCTAATAATTAATTAAACGTTAAATATTCAATTAATAAAATGTATACATAAAACATTAGGCCCTTCACAGCCTCTAGTTAAGCTTAAAGAGACGGATGTGTGAAATTACACAGTAATAAACAGTGAGTATGAAGACGTGGTGTTTGTGTTCACAGGGAAATTAAAGCCCACGATGGCCTTCATGTCCGGGAAGCTGAAGATTAAAGGTGACATGTCTCTGGCCATCAAAATGGAGAAGATGATGGCGCTGATGAACAAGTCCAAGCTGTAATCAGACATGTTCTCCTGCATTATTTAATGTTTGTGTGTAACAAACCGATCTCAATCACTCTGTTAAACAGTCAGTTGACACGAGTTCAGACATGTTCTTATTTTCATACGGATTCATCCTGTTTTCCTTTTTATAGATGATATAACACTATAGAAAAAAACAGGAGAGTGCAAAAGTTTTCGCACTCTTTAATGTGTGTTCAGTTTCGCAGACAAGCCTTCAAACATGAAGTAGTGTTATGATGTTAACTGTGAAAAATAAATTAAAATAATATTTCTGAATGCGTCTGTGTGTGCTGGTTGCCTCTGTCGATGCATATGTTTTGAATTCTCTTTTTTAAAAATAAGGTGCAATTGCAAAATGTATGAAATTACATTTTTTTCTTACTTTGAATGTGAAAGAAAGTATAAATATACTATTAGAGAAGCCTAGTGTCTTTTTTGCTATGTACAGTGGGTATAGAAAAGAATCACCCCCTTTAAAATAATCACATTTTGTTGCTTTTCAGCCTGAAATGAAGATGGACACAGTTTTTGTTTTATCCAGCTGTATTTACTCAGTGCAACTTGAAATGAAAGATATAACACCAACATGTCAGAGAATAAATAAATAAATAAATAAATAAACAGAATCTCTGAGTTGGAAAAAGGATCACCCCCTTGCTTTAATTTGCCTTAATTTTTTTTAATTACAGCCTTTAGTCTGTTGGGATATGTCTCTACTAATTTTGCACATCTAGACTTTGCAATATTTGCCCACTCTTCTTTGCAGAACTGCTCAAGTTCAATTCAATTTGATGGTGACTGTTTGTGGACTGCAGTTTTCAAGTCATTCCACAGATTTTAAATGGGGTTTAAGTCTGGGCTCTGACTAGGCCATGCAAGGACATTCACCTTTTTCTCCTTCAACCACTGTGTGGTCAGTTTTGCTGTGTGCTTTGGGTCATTGTCATGTTGGAAGGTAAACCTTCTTCCCATTGACAACTTTCTGGCAGAGGGCAGCAGATTTTCCTCAAGAATTTAGTGGTATTTTGCCCCATCCATTTTCCTTCTATCCTGACAATTGCTCCAGTCCCTGCTGCAGAGAAACACCCCCATAACAGGATATTACCACCTCCATGCTTTACTGTAGGAATGATGTTATTTGGATGGTGAGCTGTATTGGATTTCTGCCAGACATATCGTTTGGTGTTGAGGCCAAATAATTCAATTTTGGTCTCATCTGAGCCTGAATCTTCAAGGTGCGTTTTGGCAAAGCTCAGTTGTGACTGCATGTGGCCTTTCTTGAGGAATGGCTTTTTTCTTGCAACCCTCCCATACAAGCCACATTTATGGAGAATTTGTGATATTGTTGTCACATGCACACAATGACCACTCTTCGTTATAAATTCCTGCAACTGCTTCAGAGTTGCTGTAGGCCTCTTGGTAGCCTCTCTGACCAGTTTCCCCCTGGCTCTTTCATCCAGTTTGGAGTGACGTCCTGATCCAGGGAGGGTCTGTGTTGTACCAAATACCTTCCACTTCTTAATAATAGACTTCACTGTGCTTCTAGGCATTGATAAAGCCTTTGAATTTTTTTTGTATCTATCTCCACAACATTATCCCAGAGATCTTTTGACAGTGCTTTGCCACCCATAGTTGATTGTTTGCTTCAGTTGCACTACAAAATGCTCCAGGAAAGCTCTTTTCATGCTGAGCTAATCAAAATGACCACAGCTGATCACAGTTGAAAGTCAAATGGCTTTGTGTGCCATTGAGAAGGTGATTAGCTACACCTTATTGAGTTTACAAGTCATTGTTAGGAGGGGTGTGATCCTTTTTCCAATTCAGTGATTCTGGTTTTTAATTATTTATTTATTTCTGACATGTTGGTGTTATATCTTTCACTTGGATGTTGTAAGTTGCACTGAGTAAATACAGCTAGATAAAACAAAAACTGTGTCCATCTTCATTTCAGGCTGAAAAGCAACAAAATGTGATTATTATAAAGGGGGGTGATTCTTTTCAATACCCACTGTAGGCCTGTTTCAATTCATGAATGTACATACCACAGTTCAATTATCGTATTTTACCATTTAACAGAACACTCAAAATATCTAAACTTGTTTAAATGACAAAAAATAAATGCAAGTTAATAATATTTATTACACTTCTCAGATAGTGTTTCAATTTTAAGTAGTTTTGCCTAAATATTGAGAAATGTATCAACTTTTGAGAGCCCTCTGAGGATGACCATCACCCTATCATGTGAATGCAGAAAAGGAAGTGCAAACAGCACTTCCTGGTCATGTGACCTTGCATTTTTTGTTATGTCAAAGTTAAAGCCACTTTTTCCTTTTTAGTTTTGTATTATTGCCTATTAAAAAAATGGACATAAATTATATGTTGCCATATGGCAACATCATGGAGTGAAGGGTTAATCCAGTACACATTATGAGACTTATTCCAATTTTTTTTTAACCTTCTTGAGCTTTGAAGTTGGAGTGGAGAGAAATAATACACTACAAATTTACTCTGGAAAAGAGCAAAGAATAAATAGTGTAAGTAAAATATTCCAGGAAGGGAATTTAATATTCAAGTCTGACATTGGACCCTGCTGGATAACTGTCATATAATTTACTGTGTGTTATTACAGAATTTTGGAAGGTAAAATACATTTGAAATAGAATTCATGGTGCTCAAAATAAATCGAGAATGAACCTGGTGGTGAAATGTGGCAAAATGGTGGGTGATTGTTTTTAAACAAAGCCAAACGTTATTGAATAAAGTCTGAAAAATGCTCAGTAAGGTAAGATAAGGTTTGCCTTGTACCTCAAAATCAGAACATTTTCTGTTAGGATTGATCATTTCTCCTCTTCTTCAGCAGTTATCATTTGGGATGTACCTCAGGGCTCCACCTTTGGCTCCAAGCAGGTTTCTTTGTATATGCTTTCCCTTGGGTCTGTCTTTCAAAAGTACACCATGTTTATCCATTTTTATGCTGATGACATGCAGCTGTATCTCTGGATGAAACCTGGTGAAAATGCAACTTCTCTTTGAGTGTCTCATGGATATTGTCACGATTGTAAGTAGAGATGGATGCAAGTGCAGATAGGGAGAGTGGAACATTTAATTATATACAAAAACAAAAACACAAGATCAAACAATGCAAGACCATGAGTGCTGTACAAAACGTGACTTAAATACCTGTGTTAATGAGCCAATAACGTGAATCAGGTGAAACAAATCATGTGACTAGGTTCAGTGGCTGATGGGAATCGTAGTCCTTCTCCGGTATTTACATGACAGATATCAAATGCTGCATGTGTAAAAACTTTCTCCGGTTCAGTAATAATAAGACAGAAGTTTGGTCATCCATGCACTAATAGAGCTAAAGGATGAGAGTAAGAATATATTGTGTTAGAAAGTAGATAAATAAAGTATGACAGTAGTGTCAGTTTGACAAGAATACAAACTGAATAGTAGCTACATGTGATGTAGGGAAGTAAATAGGTATTTCAGAAAATTCAGTTCAATTGCACACATTGCAAACATTTTACGGGCACGATTTAGCACATAAAATGTGTTATAATGAAAGACTTTTATTGTTTTGCCAGGTAAGTTTCAGTTTAGTTTGTGCCAACCCTGGGTTTTAGGGCACCATGAAAGTGGCTCGGCTTTTTCCATTGTTCATCACCACAGTAACTTATGGTCCACTGCTAACCTGCTCATAAAAATGACTGAAATTGTGCATCTGATCATTTTAGGTATGTATATAAAGAATGAAATTTCTTCATGTTTTCCAATTTTGTAATAATATTGAGCTTCTGTCTTTCACTTGTGTTTTTAATTAAAATAACACAAAGCTATCTGACCTCATTCTTAACTGGGATACTATTTCTTTTAGAGTGCAATTTTGAATAGACAATAATTCACCTAATTTTTTCCCCACAAACCAGATACCTTTAAAATTTTGAACAAAACATCAATAGCTTTAGAAACCATCCTTATATTTCTCAAAAACAAGACTGTATCATCAGCAAATTTACAAGGAATTTATTTGATAAAATTCATATACATTCTATTTCTTCTGACTGTTTAATAAAAAACAGCTATTACTTAAGTAGCCAAAATAAATAATAAAGTTTTAAAATTATACAACCTGCTGTCCCCCTTTTCAACCTCTGAATCTGCATTGTTAACTAAAAATTGTACCTACATTTATTCAGTAAAAACAGGAAAAGACAATATTGTGGTCATTAAATAATATTTTTGTCATTGTGCATATTATGTGGTAATTTCATGTACTGTAAAATCTACCACATGCAAAAGCCTCATAAAATTTACGCATTAGTCACAGCCCTGCTGAGGGAAGCCCACAGGAAAGCAGTTCTTTCTGGTTCAGTTTTTAATGTAAGGTAAGGCACTTTATTGTCATTGTATACAATACAACAAAATTTAGTTTGGCAACTCTCAGACAGCGACAAGAACATTTAAACATAAAACTCTAACAGGAATTTAAATTAAGAAGTTAAACAGCGCACACTGTAAAGTATATACAAAATTGCACATACACTTGCAATCAAAATTATTCAACCCCCAGTGCAAATCAGGTTTATTGTCAAGATTTACAGACTTTCAGCTGTTTACAATGAACAAATCAAACAAAAGCAATTGAAAAAGTTCAACACAACGAATGCTTCAAGTGGTTTCCCAAAATTCAACTGAAAATACAACTTATAATGACTTCTCCGTTCTCAAAATTATTCAACTCCCTGAATAGAATCCCTCACAACAGCACAAATATGCAAAACAGGTGTTGTCTCAAGCACATCTCATGCAACTAATCAAGGGCTTCATTAGTTGCACCAGGTGTGCTTGAGCTGGAACACATGAAATACCTGAACTGGCTAGGGGCAGAAAATACAGCATATTATAATATATAAGTACAGCTGAAAGTCTGTAAATTTTGACAATAAACCTGATTTGAAATGGAGGTTGAATAATTTTGATTGCAACTGTAAATGTGATGCCTTAATTATTGAAAAGTGTTCTGTATGTATATATGTATAGATGTATATATTGCACATAGTATAAAACCATTAGAGATATATTTCACATTGTATAAAGTGAGAAGTGACAAAGTGCATTATAGTGCATGTAGCAGCAAAGCAGCAAAGGGTAAGCTTAGTGTCAGATGGTCCTTAGTCCTTAACATCTGCAAGGGTAAGGGTAAGGGGACAAACATTGTACCTCCTCCGTGTAGGCTGGTTCCTCATTATCAGATATAAATCCCACTATGGTGGTGTCCTCGGCAAACTTTATTATGGAGATGGAAGAACGGATTGGGGTGCAGTCATGCGTAAGGAGGGTGAATAGGGCTCGGCTAAGCACACAGCCCTGCGGTACGCCTGTGTTCAGAACAAGCGTGAAGGAGGTGTGATTACCTATTCTGACGTGTTGCAGTCTTTTAGTGAGAAAGTCCATGATCCATGAGCAGAGTGCTGCATCTAGGCCCAGGTTGCCTAGATTGCATATGGGTTGGTTAGGAATTATAGTATTATCTTTAGTTTTGCCGCCCGCCATTTTGTATTAAGATCGGTTGCGTCGCCCGCCAAAAGTTTCCACAACTAGATGGAATAACAATTACCACAGCAGTGTGTAAAGAAATGCCCAGTAGATGGCAGCAATGGAACATTATTGTAAAGCAGGGATACCCAAACTTTTTTGTCAGCCAAACCCCTTAGACCTGAAATATTTACTTGAATTTATTCAAGTAAATATTTACTTGAATTTAAGCTGTTATTTCAATAATTTAACAACACATTCACATGTTCACGGTTCTCTGATGTCGTTTAATGGTCACATGACATGCAGGTAAACAAATCAAATATTTAATATTTTTAGTGTTTTCTTTTAATTGTTTTTTATTTTAAATATATTTATTTTAATTGCACATTTTTATGATTTAATTAATTATTCGCTTTTCATAAACTCGTGAACCCCAGTTTGGGAAACCCTGTTGTAAAGTGTTACTCTTTCAACGACTACCGGCCTAATAAAGATTTTCCAAGCTAAACATTGAAGTGATGAACATGGACAATTAAAAGACTCAATTAATGTATAGGAAAATGCTCACAGTAAATACTGTGTGCTACTAACATAGCAGTACTAGTACTCGACCCGGAAATATAGAATAATAGTGCAGTGTAGACGGTCAGTCAGTCAATGGAGACTGCATCCAGCCGCAGAGATTTAACATGCTCTAAAAAGGGTAACCAGATTCTTGAAAATTTAACCACGGAACCACGAAGGCAGTGTTTTTTTTTATCCATTGAATATGGCTGGAGGAGTGAGGCCTCTTCCAGTGCATCAGAATACAACGTCTCGCTAGCAGTGTGAGAAAAGCTACCAGCTCAATGAAATAAGACGGCGACGAGTAATCAGGAGGTAGGACTCCAAACAAGCCAGACAGTGGAGAAGGATAAATGTTAACAGACGTGGTAGCTGAGAGTGACAGCTGCACATTTTAATAATGCTGAAGATCATTTAGCAAGTCTCATAAGGGCTAATAACACGGACTCCTCATTGACCCATACCAGCTGATACTCACCGTGTTATCGTCGAGCATATCGTGAAACGTGAGGAAGGGAGGTCCCCAGGGGTCTGTACAAGACGCCGCTCCTGCTGTAGCTCTTACTAGGTTGATTTTGCTATAATTGTTGGGAGGATTTTCACCTTTTGCCAAATTGTTCTAACCCAACAAATATGTCTCAGCATGGGGCAACCGGTGTGATAGAGAATCCAGTAGCCCTTATGCCTCTTCTGTTGTTTAGGTCAGGAAGAAGAGTTGGGAGATTAGAACGGTGGTGGATTATCGTAGGCTGAAGAACCCCACTCAGAAAGGTGGATATCCGTCACTGCGAACAGAGGAAAATTCACTTTCAGAGGGGTTCAGAGGGGTTTAGTGTCCTACACCTTAAAAGTGGATATTATCAGTTGGATGTTGAGTCTTCTGATAGGCCAAAAACAGCTTTTACAACCCCTTTTGGAAACCTGCAATTCCTACAACTGCCACATGGTTTGACTAATGCACCTGTGTCTTTTCAGTGGACGATGGAGAGGATGATGGAAGGAATAAACCTACAGGCTGGATCTACATTAGAGGATCACGAGGAGAGATTAATGAAGGACCTGAAACACATCTCTTGTTTCCTAGGTTTCTCTGGCTGTTATCACCACTTCATACATGATTACTCTCACATCGTCAGATGTCGCAAACATGAAATGCAATGAAGTAAACCTGAGAGAAACTTTCTAATGCTGTTAATTTATAGCTTCTCAGATGTTTTATCATAGAAGAGATCATTTGTTACAGACCACACCCTGAGAAACACAATGAATAGGATTAAACTATGTTTAAAAAGCTTTTGGATCAGTAGAGTGTTATGTAAAAGTGGACTGGAAACATGGCACATGAATATTATCTATCTATAACACAGAGACATTGTCTTTTATTTAAGGTGTAGGAATATAAAACTTCTGTTTAGTTTGAAAAACAAGTTAATATTAAGTGTCCATTCTTCAGTACATGAGTTAAAACTATTAAAAAAACTCCAAATGTGTTTGTGTCTAAGATGAGAAAAGAGTGAAAATGTGAGGGCAGTGATTTTGTATACTGGTCAGATATATTTGCAAATACAGATGTGACGACTAAACTGGCAAAGAAAAAGCTAAATTGAGTGTAGAAAATATATGATTAAATACACTGTGGCACAGCTGAAATGACATCATGGAACATTGGCTTGTTCTTGTGGAATCAGAACCGGAGTAGAATTTTCTGATGGAATTTTCACTCCTTCTGATCGCTGACATCAGACCACGTTAAACCACTGAAGAGCATAGCAGCAAAAGAAGCCGAAGAGGAACGCAGCATTTCTGTTGAAGACTAATCGGTTGCTAACTTTTTTTGACCACACGAGAGAGATAACCAAGCTAATGAATTTCTTTTTGTATGCCACTGAGATGGTCACCAGCCAGAATCTGAGTGAGTAAATGTACAAAATGAATAAAGAACCGAATCGAAAAGGACAAAATCGGATAACTGTTGATAGTTATTAATGTTAAAACAGATTATATAATTATTTTAATAAGAAATGCTCTTATTTCAGGAGAAAAGATGAGCCAGAGGACGAGCGCTAAGGCCGGAGCCGAGGCTAAGGAACTGATGGGCAGTTTCCTCGAGAACATCGAGGCAAACAACCAACAACTGAGTGAGTAAAGGACCGATGTGGAAAATTGACAATATTAATGCGATAAACGCTAAAGGTGCTGAACACAGAATCTGAATCTGAAGCCCTTATCATTGTTATTACAGGAGAAAGGATCCACACTAAGGCCGTTAGAGTACTGATGGGAATTTTCCTCTATGATACCGAGACAAATGACACCTCACTGCGTAAGTTATTATTGTATGGAGAACGATAGGAGGAATAACGAGGAATAATGAGAAGGAAAGTCCATAAGATGAAAATGTCACCACTTGAAAAGTCAAAATAATATTTTAACAGAGTTCGTGAAAGAGGTGGATGCTGGAGCGGAGGAAGAGGAGAACGCCATCAGTCAGGTGTTGGATGAGGACGAGGGAACCATCGATGTTCCACTGGGTGAATAAAAAAAATCTAATCTGAAAACGATTTCAGACAAAATGAAAACAAAAACCCTCATATTAATTTTCTGTGGCAATTAACACGGGTAACTCATATTAATGAAATGATACTGCATATCTACTAACCCTATATTCTTAACAAGAATCTTTTAAATATATGAAATTTAAAACTAAATTTCGGAAATTTTAAGTTTTCACTCACCTCTATATATCTCTATATACCTGATATACCTCTTTAAATGTAATTTCACACAATCCCTCCAAACAACTACTCAAACAAACAAATAAATAAATAAAAGCTGAGGCTGCAGTACAGCTAGTGGACGTTAAACTGAGAGACTATACCTAATTTTTTAAAACATCATAAGTGAAATTGTAATTATGAAAATAAAAGTTCAATAAAAGTGCCAGTAATATTATTATTTATGATTGTGACATTATACATTATTTTCTAACGGCGTAGTAAACGGCAATAATACAGAGAAGGCCGAGAAAAAGAAAAGGACCAGGAGAGGAACACGAGGCAAAGGAAGGAAAATCAATTACAAAAAGTTCCAGACCAACAAAGCAGGTATTAATATTAATATCATGTCATGATGTCAGTAATGTAACTGTAGAACTGCTGATATTAAATTAAATGAGGAACTGAAGTCAAACACTTTATCTGCCTCAATTAATACAATCTAAATATTATATCACATTTTAATTGTACATGTGACTTTTTTTCAGAAGCAACTGAAGCTGAGGCTGAAGCAGTTGTTGAAGTTGAGGCTGAAGCTGAGGCTGAAGTTCACCCTGAACCTGAAGCTGACGTTAAGGCTGAAGCTGTAATTGAGGCTGAAGCCGAGGTAGAAGTTGAGGCTGAAGCTGAGGTAGAAGTTGAGGCTGAAGTTGAGGCTGAAGCTGAGGTAGAAGTTGAGGCTGAAGTTGAGGCCGAAGCTGAAGTTGAGGCTGAAGCCGAGGTAGAAGTTGAGGCTGAAGTTGAGGCCGAAGCTGAGGCTAAAGCTGAGGTAGAAGCTGAGGCTGAAGTTGAGGCCAAAGCTGAGGTAGAAGTTGAGCCTGAAGCTGAGGTAGAAGTTAAAGCTGAAGTTGAGGCCAAAGCTGAGGCTGAAGCTGAAATTGAGGGTGAAGCCGAGGTAGAAGCTCAGGCTGAAGTTGAAGCCGAAGCTGAGGTAGAAGTTGAGGCTGAAGTTGAGGCTAAAGCTGAAGCTGAGGTAGAAACTGAGGCTGAAGCTGAGGTAGAAGTTGAAGAAAGAAAGCCGGAAGACAGAGAAACAGAGAACAGCACATCTCTGGGTGAGTAGGAGCAATCACTCACAGAAATGTCCACTAGCTGTACTGCAGCCTCAGTTTTTATTTATTTATTTATTTGTTGGTTTGTTTGTTTGTGTTTATTTGAGCAGTTGAGAAAAAGAAAAGGACCAGGAGAGGAACACGAGGCAAAGGAAGGAAGATCAATTCCAAAAAGTTCCAGACCAACAAAGCAGGTATTAATATTAATATCATGTCATGATGTCAGTAATGTAACTGTAGAACTGCTGATATTAAATTAAATGAGGAACTGAATTGAAACACTTTATCTGCCTCAATTAATACAATCTAAACATTATATCACATTTTAATTGTTCATGTGACTTTTTTTCAGAAGCAACTGAAGCTGAGGCTGAAGCAGTTGTTGAAGTTGAGGCTGAAGCTGAGGCTGAAGTTCACCCTGAACCTGAAGCTGAAGTTAAGGCTGAAGCTGAATTTGAGGCTGAAGCCGAGGTACAAGTTGAGGCTGAAGCTGAGGTAGAAGCTGAGGCTGACGTTGAGGCTGAAGTTGAGGCCGAAGCTGAGGTAGAAGTTGAGGCTGAAGTTGAGGCCGAAGCTGAGGTAGAAATTGAGGCTGAAGTTGAGGCCGAAGCTGAAGTAGAAGTTGAGGCTGAAGTTGAGGCCAAAGCTGAGGCTGAAGCTGAAATTGAGGCTGAAGCCGAGGTTGAAGCTCAGGCTGAAGTTGAGGCCGAAGCTGAGGTAGAAGTTGAGGCTGAAGTTGAGGCTAAAGCTGAAGCTGAGGTAGAAGTTGAAGAAAGAAAGCCGGAAGACAAGGAAACAGAGAACAGCACATCACTGGGTGAGTAGGAGCAATCACTCACAGAAATATCCACTAGCTGTACTGCAACCTCAGCTTTTATTTATTTATTTATTTGTTGGTTTGTTTGTTTGTGTTTATTTGAACAGTTGAGAAAAAAAAAAGGACCAGGAGAGGAACACGAGGCAAAGGAAGGAAGATCAATTCCAAAAAGTTCCAGACCAACAAAGCAGGTATTAATATTAATATCATGTCATGATGTCAGTAATGTAACTGTAGAACTGCTGATATTAAATTAAATGAGGAACTGAATTGAAACACTTTATCTGCCTCAATTAATACAATCTAAACATTATATCACATTTTAATTGTTCATGTGACTTTTTTTCAGAAGCAACTGAAGCTGAGGCTGAAGCAGTTGTTGAAGTTGAAGCTGAAGCTGAGGCTGAAGTTCACCCTGAACCCGAAGCTGAAGTTAAGGCTGAAGTTGAAATTGAGGCTGAAGCCGAGGTAGAAGTTGAGGCTGATGTTGAGGCCGAAGCTGAGGCTGAAGCTGAGGTAGAAGCAGAGGCTGAAGTTGAGGCTGAAGCTGAGGTAGAAGTTGAGGCTGAAGTTGAGGCTAAAGCTGAAGCTGAGGTAGAAACTGAGGCTGAAGCTGAGGTAGAAGTTGAAGAAAGAAAGCCGGAAGACAGAGAAACAGAGAACAGCACATCTCTGGGTGAGTAGGAGCAATCACTCACAGAAATGTCCACTAGCTGTACTGCAGCCTCAGCTTTTATTTATTTATTTATTTATTGGTTTGTTTGTTTGTGTTTATTTGAGCAGTTGAGAAAAAGAAAAGGACCAGGAGAGGAACACGAGGCAAAGGAAGGAAGATCAATTCCAAAAAGTTCCAGACCAACAAAGCAGGTATTAATATTAATATCATGTCATGATGTCAGTAATGTAACTGTAGAACTGCTGATATTAAATTAAATGAGGAACTGAAGTGAAACACTTTATCTGCCTCAATTAATACAATCTAAACATTATGTCACATTTTAATTGTTAATCACGTGACTTTTTTTCAGAAGCAACTGAAGCTGAGGCTGAAGCAGTTGTTGAAGTTGAGGCTGAAGCTGAGGCTGAAATTCACCCTGAACCTGAAGCTGAAGTTAAGGCTGAAGCTGAAATTGAGGCTGAAGCCGAGGTAGAAGTTGAGGCTGATGTTGAGGCCGAAGCTGAGGCTGAAGCTGAGGTAAAAGTTGAGGCTGAAGTTGAGGCCGAAGCTGAGGTAGAAGTTGAGGCTGAAGATGAGGCCGAAGCTGAAGCTGAGGTAGAAGTTGAGGCTGAAGTTGAGGCCAAAGCTGAGGCTGAAGCTGAAATTGAGGCTGAAGCCGAGGTAGAAGCTCAGGCTGAAGTTGAAGCCGAAGCTGAGGTAGAAGTTGAGGCTGAAGTTGAGGCTAAAGCTGAAGCTGAGGTAGAAACTGAGGCTGAAGCTGAGGTAGAAGTTGAAGAAAGAAAGCCGGAAGACACAGAAACAGAGAACAGAACATCTCTGGGTGAGTAGGAGCAATCACTCACAGAAATGTCCACTAGCTGTACTGCAGCCTCAGCTTTTATTTATTTATTTATTTGTTGGTTTGTTTGTTTGTGTTTATTTGAGCAGTTGAGAAAAAGAAAAGGACCAGGAGAGGAACACGAGGCAAAGGAAGGAAGATCAATTCCAAAAAGTTCCAGACCAACAAAGCAGGTATTAATATTAATATCATGTCATGATGTCAGTAATGTAACTGTAGAACTGCTGATATTAAATTAAATGAGGAACTGAAGTGAAACACTTTATCTGCCTCAATTAATACAATCTAAACATTATATCACATTTTAATTGTTAATCATGTGACTTTTGTTTCAGAAGAAGTTGAGGCTGAAGCTGAAATTGAGGCTGAAGTAGAAGTTGAGGCTGAAGTTGAGGTCAAAGCTGAGACTGAAGCTGAAAGTGAAGCTAAAGCCGAGGTAGAAGTTGAGGCCGAAGCTGAGGTCAAAGCTGAGGTAGAAGTTGAGGCTGAAGCTGAAGCTGAGGCAGGAGCCGAGGCTGAAGTTAAAGTTGAGGCTGAAGCTGAGGTAAAACTTGAGGCTGAAGTTGAGACCGAAACTGAAGCTAACCTAGAAGTTGAGGCTGAAGTTGAGGCCAAAGCTGAAGCTGAGGTAGAAGCTGAGGCTGAAGTTGAAGTTGAGGCTGAAGCTGAGGTAGAACTTGAGGCTGAAGTTGAGGCCGAAACTGAAGCTGACATAGAACCTGAGGCTGAAGTTGAGACCAAATCTGAAGCTGAGGTAGCAGCTGAGGCTGAAGTTGAGGCTGAAGGTGCTGCCGAAGAAAGAAAGCCGGAAGACAGAGAAACAGAGAACAGCACATCTCTGGGTGAGTAGGAGCAATCACTCACAGAAATGTCCACTAGCTGTACTGCAGCTTCAGCTTTTATTTATTTATTTATTTGTTGGTTTGTTTGTTTGTGTTTATTTGAGCAGTTGAGAAAAAGAAAAGGACCAGGAGAGGAACACGAGGCAAAGGAAGGAAGATCAATTCCAAAAAGTTCCAGACCAACAAAGCAGGTATTAATATTAATATCATGTCATGATGTCAGTAATGTAACTGTAGAACTGCTGATATTAAATTAAATGAGGAACTGAATTGAAACACTTTATCTGCCTCAATTAATACAATCTAAACATTATATCACATTTTAATTGTTAATCACGTGACTTTTTTTCAGAAGCAACTGAAGCTGAGGCTGAAGCAGTTGTTGAAGTTGTGGCTGAAGCTGAGGCTGAAGTTCACCCTGAACCTGAAGCTGAAGTTAAGGCTGAAGCTGAAATTGAGGCTGAAGCTGAGGTAGAAGTTGAGGCTGATGTTGAGGCCGAAGCTGAGGCTGAAGCTGAGGTAAAAGTTGAGGCTGAAGTTGAGGCCGAAGCTGAGGTAGAAGTTGAGGCTGAAGATGAGGCCGAAGCTGAAGCTGAGGTAGAAGTTGAGGCCAAAGCTGAGGCTGAAGCTGAAATTGAGGCTGAAGCCGAGGTAGAAGCTCAGGCTGAAGTTGAAGCCGAAGCTGAGGTAGAAGTTGAGGCTGAAGTTGAGGCTAAAGCTGAAGCTGAGGTAGAAACTGAGGCTGAAGCTGAGGTAGAAGTTGAAGAAAGAAAGCCGGAAGACAGAGAAACAGAGAACAGCACATCTCTGGGTGAGTAGGAGCAATCACTCACAGAAATGTCCACTAGCTGTACTGCAGCCTCAGCTTTTATTTATTTATTTATTTGTTGGTTTGTTTGTGTTTATTTGAGCAGTTGAGAAAAAGAAAAGGACCAGGAGAGGAACACGAGGCAAAGGAAGGAAGATCAATTCCAAAAAGTTCCAGACCAACAAAGCAGGTATTAATATTAATATCATGTCATGATGTCAGTAATGTAACTGTAGAACTGCTGATATTAAATTAAATGAGGAACTGAAGTCAAACACTTTATCTGCCTCAATTAATACAATCTAAACATTATATCACATTTTAATTGTTCATGTGACTTTTTTCAGAAGCAACTGAAGCTGAGGCTGAAGCAGTTGTTGAAGTTGAGGCTGAAGCTGAGGCTGAAGTTCACCCTGAACCTGAAGCTGACGTTAAGGCTGAAGCTGAAATTGAGGATGAAGCCGAGGTAGAAGTTGAGGCTGATGTTGAGGCCGAAGCTGAGGCTGAAGCTGAGGTAGAAGCAGAGGCTGAAGTTGAGGCCGAAGCTGAGGTAGAAGTTGAGGCTGAAGATGAGGCCGAAGCTGAAGCTGAGGTAGAAGTTGAGGCCAAAGCTGAGGCTGAAGCTGAAATTGAGGCTGAAGCCGAGGTAGAAGCTCAGGCTGAAGTTGAAGCCGAAGCTGAGGTAGAAGTTGAGGCTGAAGTTGAGGCTAAAGCTGAAGCTGAGGTAGAAACTGAGGCTGAAGCTGAGGTAGAAGTTGAAGAAAGAAAGCCGGAAGACAGAGAAACAGAGAACAGCACATCTCTGGGTGAGTAGGAGCAATCACTCACAGAAATGTCCACTAGCTATACTGCAGCCTCAGCTTTTATTTATTTATTTATTTGTTGGTTTGTTTGTGTTTATTTGAGCAGTTGAGAAAAAGAAAAGGACCAGGAGAGGAACACGAGGCAAAGGAAGGAAGATCAATTCCAAAAAGTTCCAGACCAACAAAGCAGGTATTAATATTAATATCATGTCATGATGTCAGTAATGTAACTGTAGAACTGCTGATATTAAATTAAATGAGGAACTGAAGTGAAACACTTTATCTGCCTCAATTAATACAATCTAAACATTATATCACATTTTAATTGTTAATCATGTGACTTTTGTTTCATAAAAAGTTGAGGCTGAAGCTGAAATTGAGGCTGAAGTAGAAGTTGAGGCTGACGTTGAGGTCAAAGCTGAGACTGAAGCTGAAATTGAAGCTAAAGCCGAGGTAGAAGTTGAGGCCGAAGCTGAGGTCAAAGCTGAGGTAGAAGTTGAGGCTGAAGCTGAAGCTGAGACAGAAGCCGAGGCTGAAGTTGAAGTTGAGGCTGAAGCTGAGTTAGAACTTGAGGCTGAAGTTGAGACCGAAACTGAAGCTAACCTAGAAGCTGAGGCTGAAGTTGAGGCCAAAGCTGAAGCTGAGGTAGAAGCTGAGGCTGAAGTTGAAGTTGAGGCTGAAGCTGAGGTAGAACTTGAGGCTGAAATTGAGGCCGAAGCTGAAGTTGAGGCTGACGCTGAGGTAGAACTTGAGGCTGAAGTTGAGGCCGAAGCTGAAGCTGAGGTAGCAGCTGAGGCTGAAGCTGAAGCTGAGGTAGAAGTTGAAGAAAGAAAGCCGGAAGACAGAGAAACAGAGAACAGCACATCTCTGGGTGAGTAGGAGCAATCACTTACAGAAATGTCCACTAGCTGTACTGCAGCCTCAGCTTTTATTTATTTATTTATTTGTTGGTTTGTTTGTTTGTGTTTATTTGAGCAGTTGAGAAAAAGAAAAGGACCAGGAGAGGAACACGAGGCAAAGGAAGGAAGATCAATTCCAAAAAGTTCCAGACCAACAAAGCAGGTATTAATATTAATATCATGTCATGATGTCAGTAATGTAACTGTAGAACTGCTGATATTAAATTAAATGAGGAACTGAATTGAAACACTTTATCTGCCTCAATTAATACAATCTAAACATTATATCACATTTTAATTGTTCATGTGACTTTTTTTCAGAAGCAACTGAAGCTGAGGCTGAAGCAGTTGTTGAAGTTGAGGCTGAAGCTGAGGCTGAAGTTCACCCTGAACATGAAGCTGAAGTTAAGGCTGAAGCTGTAATTGAGGCTGAAGCCGAGGTAGAAGTTGAGGCTGAAGTTGAGGCCGAAGCTGAGGCTGAAGCTGAGGTAGAAGCTGAGGTAGAAGTTGAGGCTGAAGTTGAGGCCAAAGCGCAGGCTGACGCTGAAATTGAGGCTGAAGTTGAGGCCGAAGCTGAAGCTGAGGTAGAAGCTCAGGCTGAAGTTAAGGCCGAAGCTGAAGATGAGGTAAAAGTTGAGGCTGAAGTTGAGGCCAAAGCTGAGGCTGAAGCTGATATTGAGGCTGAAGCCGAGGTAGAAGCTGAGGCTGAAGTTGAGGCTGAAGTTGAGGCCGAAGCTGAGGTAGAAGTTGAGGCTGAAGTTGAGGCCGAAGCTGAAGCTGATGTAGAAGTTGACGCTGAAATTGAGGCCAAAGCTGAGGCTGAAGCTGAAATTGAGGCTGAAGTTGAGGCCGAAGCTGAAGCCGAGGTAGAAGCTCAGGCTGACGTTGAGGCCGAAGCTGAAGATGAGGTAGAAGTTGAGGCCAAAGCTGAAGCTGAAGCTGAAATTGAGGCTGAAGCCGAGGTAGAAGCTGAAGCTGAAGCTGAGGTAGAAGTTGAGGCTGAAACTGAAGCTGAGGTAGAAGTTGAGGCTGAAGTAGAACAAAGAAAGCTGGAATACACAGAAACAGAGAACAGCACTCCTCTGGGTGAGTAGGAGCAATCAGTCACACTTACATACCTCTTTACATTTCACACAATCCCTCCAACCATCAAATACGCTCATATTAGGCTGATTATTTAAATGTCTGCAGTAATATTTTTCCTGTTTATTGCAGCTGTAGTTGTTTTTTTCCTGAAATTTTAAAATTATAGTACACATCTGGACAGCTGTTCATGTTTATTATATATGTCACAGCAGACAAACCCATGGTGAAGGCCGATGTAGAATCTCAGCCTAAAGAGGAGATCCAACTCCCTGAGACGGAGACCTTTAACGAGCAGCTTCTGAGTAAGTCATGAAAATGAGTGTTCCATATTATGATGACAATAATATAGACAAATACTGACTTTTTTAACAATCAAAGCAGGAGAAAAGACGCCAAAGCTGGAGGAAGAAGCTGAGCTGGAAGGTGCTCAAGGTACAACACAGACATACAAATCACATGACAGAAAGTAGTTACAGCTACAAATTAACAAATACATAATTTTTTTTAATGTATAAGTGAATATAAATGGAAGAAAAGTGGTAATATTAATATTGTTTAAGATTGTGACATTATTCTTGCATTATTTCCTAAAGTTGAAGTAAAGAAAAAGGTCAGGAGAGGAACACGAGGAAGAGGAAGAAAAATCAACTACAAGAAAGTTGAGGACAAAGAAGGTAATGATGAGAAATAGATAAAAGCACCAACAGACACAAGCAGCCAACAAGGACACTGTATTTATATTTAATACCCTTTATGTTAATCCATCCAAGTGTTCCATGCATTAATCTAATTAATCTCATTATAAAACTTATATACTTATAAACTTATATATAATCTAAGTGCTATGGTTTGTGTTGTGTAACTCCTGTTGAATTCTGCGTAACCAGCTTGCATAGTGATTTCTCTAATTCTGTCCCACAGCTGAACAGAACGGAGGGAGGAAAGAGCCCACTGACGCTAAAGCCTCAACAGACCATCATGAAAGACAGCCAGAAAGAAAGCAACAGCCACAGCCACATGTCTGGAGACGCCATGACAGAGCCTGTGAGTCAGGGTGGAGAGGACCTGCTCACTGGGACCAGAGAGACTGGAGAGTCCTGAGAAGATCACCTCAAGAGACACCATACCAGAACCTGAAGCCTCATCCTACCACCACCCCCATTCCCCCTATTCCCCCATCCAATTATTACAATTATTAATTATTAAAAAATCTATTATTGAATAAAAAACTCTATACTTTTACTGTATATGAGGAGTAATTATTTCTGCATATGCACTGAGTAGTCTAATATATATTTCAAGTCAAGTGGGTTTTTATTGTCATTCCTCTATAAACAGTCGCTTGTATACACTGGAGTGAAATGTCGTTTCTCCTGGACCATGGTGCAACACATGAGATTAAACAATAAACTACATAAAATGCACGTACACAACAGTGTGAGACGAGTGCAGGACAAAGATACACAGAAGGTGGGCTGTAAACAGTTTAGTCTTTTATAGTGTAGTAGCAATAAGTACAGAGTTCCATAAAAATAAAGGGTCTGATGTCCCTGCTGAAAAACCATGAAATAGAGTTTCTAATGGCTTTATTGGTTGTAATGGGAATTGTATTGGTTTTAATGGAAACTGTAATGGTCCCTGTGAGTCTGTACTGGTAATTTGTTGACTTCTATTAGTGGCATGTTATGTCTAGTGGATACAATTAAGGACCGGTAATGATTTTAATGGTTAGCTGATGGTTTGTAATGGTATTTGTAGTGGAAACCATTAGAATCTCGGTGATGGTGTCTATTGTTTGTTCAGCAGGGGTAGCTTTGTAAAGTTACCTATTGAGACTTGACTTTCCGTTATTCCGTTATCTTTTTGTGTCCTATATGGTCACATGAAACCGGTTACATCCCAAATCACTCCCTCTCGGAGACATGTAGTGCACTACTTAAGGTGTAAAAGCCATTATGTGTATAGCAAGTGTATAGGGAACAGGAAGCCGTATGGGGTTCGGACATTTTTTAAAATTATTTACTCGACATATTTAATAAAACGTAAACATTCAAATGAAAATAACCACTTAATACCCTCTTCCGATTTCTATTGTTAACAAAAATATTTAAAAAATGAATGATTACGTGAATGTCACGGCTATTCGTAACCGGAAGTGACGTTCAGTAAAAGTCTCCTCCTGAAGAAAAGAGCTAAAGAATCCATTTTTGTTTGGGATAAAAACATCCGTCATATTTTATTATTATTATTATTGCTTTAAGTGTATAACCCGATGATGAGTAGGAATTAACTGGTGTTTGGTATTGCAGAAGATTTAACACATCACCATATGTGAGCCCTGTTAGTGTTTAATCTTCTGTGTGAAGGTAAATATTTGTTTTAGCCCTGATGCTAGCGCTCTTTGTTAAACCGTATTAGCTGATTAGCTAGCTAGCTTACCTGTCTAGCTAGCTGACGTTATTCAGACCCTCTTGACTCAGTGTTTATATTAATAGATAGGTTTATTGGTCTTTATTTAGCTGGCACACTAGAGATAGCTAGCTTAGCTGTTGTTTGATGTAGCTGTATGATTAGCACTCTAGCTAAGCCGTCCACCTGTGCGGTCAGGTAGAGCTAACCGTACAGTGTATGCCTCAGGTTTAATATAAAGACACGATTTACTGTTAGGTTACACTCTTAGCTAAGGAAATGAACAATAACTCTTTTAATAGTATCAACTGAATCAGTACTGTCAGTGTCAGGTGAGATATTTATCCAAAATACAACGTAATCCATGACATAAAGTTATAAACATGATAAAGCAAATCGATCAGGTTTTCATCTCTGAGTCGACTCTTTTAGGTGAGTCGACTCGCATATATGATATATGAGCTATATTTATATATCTATATATATTTTTCTCTTTTTTTCTTTCTAGATGTAGGCAGTGCTGTTACTCTTGCTGTAAAATGTAAACAAAATGCTTCAACAACACATTTGTGGCGCCTTGTTGATTTAACAATTATTTATTTATATATAATTTATTAATATTTATTATTATTATATTTATTTATTTGATAAAATACGATACAATACAAGGTAAGTAGTGTTATTCTGGAGGAGGACTTTGTTAAATAATTCAGTTATTTAACATAGTTATGCAAAGAATAATAATAAACTCAGTGAGCCATTTGGGAGCTGAAAGAGTCGACTCGTATTGACCAGCTGAGTCAAATGATCTGACTCGCTGAAAAGAGCCGGAATTCCCATCAGTAGTGTGTGGAGCAGTGGTCACCAACACTGTTCCTGGAGAGCTACCTTCCTGAAGACTTTAGCTCCAACCGTAATCGTGCCTGTGGTGTGTTTCCGCGTGTAGCCGATTGTGCTTTTTGTCTTATTTTAATGTCTGACAGGTTTCAAAAGTATTGGCACCCTCGGCTTCTTTTGCTCGACGATTCATCCTGTGAAGGAGACACACGACAGAAATGCACCATTTGACATAAAATAAAGAAATTGAGCAATATTTAGTTTCATTTGGTGGTTACATAATGAATACAGTATTACTCAGCTTCTCACACACATACCATGCAACCCCTCCTACATTCACGGGTACCGCAGGATAAGGATAGTTTTGTGTTTATTTATATTTCATATAATGCTGTGAAACGTTTACATTATAGCGGCTTGTGATTTAATTAAGATTTAATCTGATTCTGAATGTTCTCAGGCGAGGACGCTGATCATGGGGGACTGCTTACACACATCAGCTGACAGTTTGTGTAAACTGGTGAAATGGGCGCACAGTCACGGAACGATCTGCACACTGATCCCGAGCTTGAAGCACTTGCTGACGGAGGGAGCTCACGGAAACCTGACGGCACTTTGGGGCTGCAGCGCCGGCCATGCCTACCACTGGCCCTTAACGTCCTCCTGTAAAACGGCCCACAAGGATCGGATGTGTTACGAGCGAAGCAGCCGGGGGATCAGTTCCGAATCCCTGATGCAGGGAGCGGCGGCCATGCAGGGCAGCTCGACGCCGAGGTTCCTGAGCAGCGCCGCCAAAACGAGCAAAGGTGACTCGAACCAGACCCGAGACTCGTACGACTTCTCCAACTGCAGCGAGCCGTCTGAGATGGACGACAACGCCGAGGAGCACCTGTTCGACATCGTGTGTGAGTCCTCAGCCACCGACGAAGAACTCGATTCCGAGCCCAGGACCATGCCCAGGAAACGAAGCACTAAGGGGCCGAGCTCGGACGACTCTGCCGATCCAGGAGCGAAGAAGATCAAGCAAGAGCGAGCCGAAGACTATTACACGGTGGCTAACGCACAAGCACAAGCCGCCACGGAGGGCGCGCCGTCGTGTAGCGTCTCCCAGTCACCCAAACCCACCTCTCAGATCAGACCTTCATCCAGATCTTCAGCACCACACAATCCACAGCTACTGGAGGACGGAGATCTGGTAGGTGTGTCCTCCTCACCGCTGGAGAACTCCTCCTCATCTGTGACCAAACACGTGCACACGCCAGTCAGTGGCTCTCAAAACAGAACACACGTGAACTCGCACGTGAACCCGGCAGCCAATCAGAGCACGGCGTTTCTGAGCCAACCAGGAAGGAGTGACATGGTGGAAGTGCTTCCTAACGGGGATTTCAGCCTGCCCTTTGAGGATCCCTCGGGTGTAGTGCACCCTGAAATGGACATTTTAGCAGCACAGAGTCTCAGCACAGAGCCCAAAGGTGACACAGGTAACGATATTTTGTTTTCTAGACAAGGTTTAATAGTTTTCACATTCTTTAACTCTTCACAAAGATCTCATTGTCTTCTGAAGAAAGGTTCTGATATTTTAACCATGCACCAGATATCTTAGGAAAACATAATGACACCATCAGAGTGATTCATTTGAGTGATTCATTTGAGTGATTATTCTAGTGATTAAGTATGTTCACTTATGTGATTCGTTTGAGTGATTTATTTCAATGATTTATTTAACCGATTCATTTGAGTGACCATGTGATTCATTGAAATGTTCAGTTTAGGGCATCATTGGTTATTTGAATGATTCATTTGACTGATTCATTTCAATCATTCATTTGAATTGTTATTTGAGTGATTCATCTGAGTGATTCATCTAAGTGGTTATTTCAGTGATTTAAGTGTGTTCACTTCATGTGATTCATCTGAGTGATTATTTCAATGATTTATTTGACGGATTCATTTGTGTGTTCATTTAAGTGATCATTTGAGTGATCATTTGATTCATTTAAGTATTCAGTTTAGTGATTCAGTGGTTATTTTATTATTATTATTATATAATTATTATTATTATTATTATTATTATTATTATTCATTTGAATGGTTATTTGAATGATTCATTTGAATGATTCATTTCAGTCACCATTTTTCAACCAACTCGAATCCCATTCTTAACTAATGCATCCAGTGAATATTTGAACAACCCGGTAATCACAACATGATGGATGGTTTGTAAAAGAATTTTAGAAAATGTAGTTGCTATGGGACACATTTCCGTACCGTTTCCAAAGAAAACATGTAAAATAAACAAAAAAAAAAGGTTAAACTGAGTTTGACGAGATTAAGTTTTAAAAAAAGAAAGACAAATTACATCATTAAATTAAAAACGTTAAAAAAATACATCACCATACCGACGATATCTCAGAAAAGTGAATCGCGTAATCATTTATCACGATATCGATATTATATCAATATATCATCCAGCCCTAGTGATTAGTACGACTAATCGTGCAGCCCAATGTAATACAGATCGTTATGTTTATCTAGTGGTGTCAGTACAATAATACTGATTCTGTAATTTAAAGATGCCATTAGTCTTAGGCATGTCCAAAAATACACACGGTGAGAAAAAACATCAGGGTTTTAACATGGAAACTCTAATTAATGTCTCCTTGATTCTTTCAATTTAAGACGTGCCCCCGTGACTTTCTTGTCCTTTCCAGTAGAATGTAATTTTACATTCGATTTTTCTGAGAAATTATGAGGGAAACTTGTTTTCCACGTCCCCAAAAACTACTTCTGTTACTTCTTTATTTTACATGGTTAAGAGGTGAATCTCCGTAGAGCATTATTTCTTATAACATTTTATACATTCTGAAATATGTGATAATTTATATGCGAAATATATATATATATATATACACACACACACAGGTGCATCTCAATAAATTAGAATGTCATGGAAAAGTTCATTTATTTCAGTAATTCAACTCAAATTGTGAAACTCGTGTATTAAATAAATTCAGTGCACACAGACTGAAGTAGTTTAAGTCTTTGGTTCTTTTAATTGTGATGATTTTGGCTCACATTTAACAAAAACCCACCAATTCACCATCTCAACAAATTAGAATACTTCATAAGACCAATAAAAAAAAAACATTTTTAGTGAATTGTTGGCCTTCTGGAAAGTATGTTCATTTACTGTACATGTACTCAATACTTGGTAGGGGCTCCTTTTGCTTTAATTACTGCCTCAATTCGGCGTGGCATGGAGGTGATCAGTTTGTGGCACTGCTGAGGTGGTATGGAAGCCCAGGTTTCTTTGACAGTGGCCTTCAGCTCATCTGCATTTTTTGGTCTCTTGTTTCTCATTTTCCTCTTGACAATACTCCATAGATTCTCTATGGGGTTCAGGTCTGGTGAGTTTGCTGGCCAGTCAAGCACACCAACACCATGGTCATTTAACCAACTTTTGGTGCTTTTGGCAGAGTGGGCAGGAGCCAAATCCTGCTGGAAAATGAAATCAGCATCTTCAAAAAGCTGGTCAGCAGAAGGAAGCATGAAGTGCTCCAAAATTTCTTGGTAAATGGGTGCAGTGACTTTGGTTTTCAAAAAACACAATGAACCAACATCAGCAGATGACATTGCACCCCAAATCATCACAGACTGTGGAAACTTAACACTGGACTTCAAGCAACTTGGGCTATGAGCTTCTCCACCCTTCCTCTAGACTCTAGGACCTTGGTTTCCAAATGAAATACAAAACTTGCTCTCATCTGAAAAGAGGACTTTGGACCACTGGGCAACAGTCCAGTTCTTCTTCTCCTTAGCCCAGGTAAGACGCCTCTGACGTTGTCTGTGGTTCAGGAGTGGCTTAACAAGAGGAATACGACAACTGTCGACAACTTATGTCCTCATAAGGCTGCGGTTCTCTCGGTTGGTTGTGCATCTTTTTCTTCCACACTTTTTCCTTCCACTTAACTTTCTGTTAACATGCTTGGATACAGCACTCTGTGAACAGCCAGCTTCTTTGGCAATGAATGTTTGTGGCTTACCCTCCTTGTGAAGGGTGTCAATGATTGTCTTCTGGACAACTGTCAGATCAGCAGTCTTCCCCATGATTGTGTAGCCTAGTGAACCAAACTGAGAGACCATTTTGAAGGCTCAGGAAACCTTTGCAGGTGTTTTGAGTTGATTAGCTGATTGGCATGTCACCATATTCTAGTTTGTTGAGATAGTGAATTGGTGGGTTTTTGTTAAATGTGAGCCAAAATCATCACAATTAAAAGAACCAAAGACTTAAACTACTTCAGTCTGTGTGCATTGAATTTATTTAATACACGAGTTTCACAATTTGAGTTGAATTACTGAAATAAATGAACTTTTCCACAACATTCTAATTTATTGAGATGCACCTGTGTGTATGTGTATATATATATATATATATATATATATATATATATATATATATATATATATATATATATATATATATATATATATACTTTTTACTGAAACTGAAAACATGAAGAAGACGCTGAATATCAAGCAGTTATCGTTCAGTTAAAAAAAAAAAATCGACTTGGCTCTTATTAAACTTACCCTCTCTGAAATAAAGGACTTTTTTTTCCTCAAGACGCTCTGTGGACGTTTTAAATTTAGCTCACGGATGAAAAAACGGACGGCTTTCCTTTATAACAACCAGATACGAGCTAAGAAACGGTGAGTGGATTCTAGTGTCTTCCTGATCGAATCTGTACATTGTCTGTACAAATTTTTGGAAATTGTGAGATGTGTTGTGTATCACGTGTGTAAAACATGATTTCGATGATGTTTACAGGTCGGACAGAAGACGGCGTAAACGTCCTGAATGCCTCTCAGGGTTAGTTGTGCAAGACTTTTCTGTTATATTTTTGTTGTACTTGCTGTGATCTTTAGCTTTTTGTATTTGTAGGGAAAATAATTTGGATGACGTTTTGCATAATTGCAAATAAAACATTTCCAATTTCTTTGTTGAAAATGATTTTTTTTTTTTTTTTTTTTACTCTGTACACACCTAAATACCCTAGTACACCATCTAACGTGTATTTGGTGCGAGCGCTCTGTAAGTGGAGTAATTGGATTAAAGAAAAATTCAAAACAAACCTGTCTCATCTCACATGCACACATTTCAGCAACACTGTTTACGTATTTAAATTTCACGCAGTAATTGTGGTTAATGTCGCTGTAAATATAGTACGAGCTGAATTGAGTTTTAAACTTGATCGCAGGATGTCTGAACTCGGAGGAACCGTTCTGGCCGTCCACGTCGGAGCTCTGTCCAAACACCGAGAGTCATTCTGAAGAGAGAAAGCAGCTGGAGGAGTACATCACCAGCGTGGGTGAGAGTTATCTTAACTCTTAATTTAATTCACAAAGTAAATTAATTATCTAAGACACTAAGAGGTATCTACCCGCCTTTTATTTTATTATTATTATTATTTATTTATTTATTTTTATTTATCGGACAGATCCTTTAACATTACGGAACCTTCAAGCTGTCATCTCACGGGTTCTCCGGTTCCACGAGCAGACCCGTGTGCAGGTTCACAGCCCTCCTCGTCCCGGAGAACAGGAACTGTTTCCCGGTTCTGGACTCTCCCTCCCTCCCTATAAACTGGCCTGTATTCACCAGGAGTCCCGTCAGGACAGCATGCGGCTCTTCCACCTGCTGTTCGAACACTTCTTCACCGAGGAGGACCTCATCGGAGCCGTGGCTTTCGGAAAAAGGGGCAAAGTACCGGACGGGAAAAAAATCCTGGACAGAAGAAAAGTTGACGGGATTATATGTAAGCGCTGTCGAGTTGTGAATCCTGATTGGTCAGACAGAAGGTGTTGATGAATTTACTAGGAACGGCAGCTCTGCAGTAGTGCAGCTTCTTTTTATAAACAATATAAATAAATATAAATAATTACGTTCTTAGACTTTACAACACGAAGGGTGTTCAAACTTTTTTTCACATGCAACAGTTGCATCTTTTTTTCTTTTTTTTTACCCAATATTTTAAGTTAAACAAATCTAAAGTAACCGTGCATTAACTTTTGCAGAAAAAAAAAAATCAACAAAATAAGTAAATTGGTGAGGGGTGCCTAAACTTTTGTATACAACTGTAACTATAAACAGATGAAAAGAAAGAGGAATAAAACATACCAGGATGTGCTGTTATAGAAAAATAATCAAAGTTGATCATTTTCTCATAACAGCACATCCTGAAGTGTTTTATTCCTCTTACACCACAGCATTTTACCAACGATTACAATTATTTATTTATTAAGGAACATCATTCTTTTTTATCTGTTTATAGTTACATATAATGTTCGTGAAATGAGTTAGTTCCTGTTGTCACTGATGTTATAGCAGCTATAAACAGTCGTTCCCTCACCAGCCTCTCTTTATTCCCTCTCTTCATTCTCTCTTTATTCCTTCTCTTTATTCTCTCTCTCTTTATTCTCTCTCTTCATTCTCTCTCTTTATTCCCTCTCTCTTTATTCTCTCTCTTTATTCCCTCTCTTTAGACTCTCTTTATTCCCTCTCTTTATTCCCTCTCTTTAGACTCTTTATTCTCTCTCTCTTTATTCTCTCTCTTTATTCCCTCTCTTTATTCCCTCTCTTTAGACTCTTTATTCTCTCTCTCTTTATTCTCTCTCTTTATTCCCTCTCTTTATTCTCTCTTTATTCCTTCTCTTTATTCCCTCTCTTTAGACTCTCTTTATTCTCTCTCTCTTTATTCTCTCTCTTTATTCTCTCTCTTTATTCCCTCTCTTTATTCTCTCTCTTTATTCCTTCTCTTTATTTCCTCTCTTTATTCTCTCTCTTTAGACTCTCTTTATTCTCTCTCTCTTTATTCCCTCTCTTTATTCTCTCTCTTTATTCCTTCTCTTTATTCTCTCTTTATTCTCTCTCTTCATTCTCTCTCTTTATTCCTTCTCTTTATTCTCTCTCTCTTTATTCCCTCTCTTTATTCTCTCTCTTCATTCTCTCTCTCTTTATTCCCTCTCTTTATTCTCTCTCTTTATTCCTTCTCTTTATTCTCTCTCTCTTTATTCCCTCTCTTTATTCTCTCTCTTCATTCTCTCTCTCTTTATTCCCTCTCTTTATTCTCTCTCTTTATTCTCTCTCTTTATTCCCTCTCTTTAGACTCTCTTTATTCTCTCTCTCTTTATTCTCTCTCTCTTTATTCACTCTCATGAAGTTAATAAGAAAAATAAACAAAATCGCAGCTTGTTACGCACGTTATCATGTTACTGTAAAACTCCTCTGTCCTGAAGATGTCGGAAAACTTAAAGTTACAGCTTTACCTGACTGCTACAAAGCGCTGACACTGGAGACTCCTTCCATAAACGTTACATAAACATGTTTCTCCTTACAGAAAACTTCACCAGATCGACGATTACACACGTTTTCACTCGCGTACTCGAGTCCCTGTGAACGAGATGTTACTATAGAAACGATAACGTATTAGAACGAGCGCGTTAATATAAACCTGCGCTGCTGTCAGAGCTGCTGTTATAGAGAATTAATCAACACCTTCTGACCAATCAGAAAGATAAAAATAGCTCATGAAGTATAAATAAGTATAGACCTTTTTTTTGCCGACAATCAGATCAGAGTGGTTTGATTTTTTAAAAAAAAGAATAAAATGGTTTTAATTCGTTCACAGCGTACGTTCTGCGGTGTTCCACACTGGATGGATGGACGCCGGTGGAATCGGCGAAGCTGAAGAAAGCGTGCATCAACAAGTGCAGACTGAGAATCGGACAGAGGAAGAAGTTAGCGCAGGGGCCGTATCTGTTCCACAAGTCTGGCCCGTCGTATATCTGAGTTATAGTGTTAGTGTGCTGTTATTATCGGTGATAATTCGTAAATATACAGGAGTGAAACGTATTGAATTTCTTCTCTACATCACTGAATTTGAGCTGTTTTGTTTATAAAAATGCTTTAAATCAGCTTCATCATGCATTTTATCATATTAGTGATGCCTGTACTCGAAACAGAAACGTAGCAGTGTAATAATCAAAATCTCCAATATCCAAAGTTCTGTCAAAAGGTTCTGGAGAATGGTCAAAAGGTTTCCAGATGTTTGGAAAATTGAGACTTAAAGGGATACTTCTCCCAAGAATGAAAATTCTGTCATCATTTACTCACCCTCATGTCGTTCCAAAACTGTATGACTTTCTTTCTTCTGTGGAACATAGAAGATATTTTGAAGAATGTTGGTAACCAAACAGTTTTGGTGCCCATTGACTTCCATTGTATGGACAAAAATGGAATGGAAGTCAATGGGCACCAAAACTGTTTGGTTACCAACATTCTTCAAAATATCTTCTTTTATGTTCCACAGAAGAAATAAATGTATACAGATTTGTGAGTAAATGATAACAGAATTTTCATTTTTGGGTGAACTGTCCCTTTAAGACTCAAGGTAAGGTCTGTTGTCTTTCAGCGTTTCATTAATATCTGCACTAAAGGCTGCTTTCACACTTGCCGGACTTTTTCGTTATAGCTCAGGATATCTCAAGAACGGATGGTTGGATGTTTGTAGGATTCATGTGGAGATTTCATTGTAACCAGCAGATAAACTGATTTGGATTTTGGAATTGATCCAAACAGGGTCAAGGTCACGACAAGGTCAAATGTCCGAAATAGATTTTCTCCAACAGCCTCCTTATTGTTCGAATAGTATTTTAACGGTATTCGAGCCATACAAGAAGGACTAGATTAGTTTCGTGGTGGAGGCGTTCCCGTCCACGCCATGGAATCGAGTCCTACTTGTTCATCGGAATATCGGCGGTGAGATATTTTCCATTCGGGACGTCGTACAGCTCATCTCGTATTCACTCATTAGCAAGACTCATTTTTTCACCAGCACTTTGCCCTCCGTGTTTGTTTTTGTCATCATGACCTGATTGGGTCAGGAGGTAAAAATATTGTTTATCTTTCTTTATTTTCTTCCCAACTTGGTCTTGGTTACTAAACAGGGAGGGTGAAGGCTAACACGTGCTTCTTCTGAGACGTGAAGCCTCCAGTCGCATCTTTTCGAACTGCTACTCATGTTGCGTCATACACTTAGGAAAGCGCTGTCTGCCCTCTTCCACATACATGAGCTCACACATGCCCATGATTGACTAGTGTCCCTGTGATTGACAGGAGAGAGAGAGAGAGTATGCCCCTCCCACTCGGAGAGCACGGATCATTTTGGACGCCGCTGTGAGCAAAAACACACCGACATCAGCACTTTCTAAAGCGGATAACGTTTGAAACGTGCGGTTTCGAAATAAACACATTGTGAAAGCAGTCTAATGCACGTGACATTTCAGTAATCCCTGTTAAAAGCGGAGGTATCCTTAAGTCAGAGTGAAAACTAATAAAATATTGTTTAACGTGGACTTTTAAAAGGAATCACTCTGAGCTTTTGTAGAGATAAACCGTCTCTAATTTTTACCTTTTTATAAAAGTTTCTTTGTGAACTTTGTAGCATATTTCATCATATAACATTATGTATAATAAACATTGGAATAGTGTTCATGGTGTAACTATATTTCAGATTTCTGCTCTAAACGATGAATCGTAGGGACATTTTCGATGTCTATCCAATGTCTTATCTCTTTATTTTTATTTTATTTGCACAAATCGTTATTCTTCAGATATATTTTTGGTTTTGTAGCACTGTACAGAAATACCGGACTCTCAGATCTGTGCAAGGTTGATCAAACTTTGGCATTTATTTTCCTTTTTTTTCCCCCTTTTAATGATCTTAATCATGATATTGTTTGAAAAAGTGGCCCAGCTACAACATTTGTGTAGATTTTATTTCCAGTGTGGTTTGTGTAGCCACATCAGATGATAGATGGTTAGAAGGTGCATCAGTTACACTATTTTATATTCTCTTTCTTTACTTTACTTCTTTACTTTTGGCTGTACGTTACGGGGTATAGACTGAAAAGTTAAAACTGTATTACCAGTGAAACGAGTGGAGTGGAGTCAGTGCTACAGTCTGTATTTATTTTTGATGTGTAAATAATCGGTTTTGATATTTGATGCATTGTCGGCGTTAGGATTTATTTTCTAACAAGATGTTTTAATAAAAATCAGTGGAAAAATCAGGCTCGGATGTTTTCTGTGTTTATATGATGTTTCTGTGATTTTTGTATGATGATTAAATAGTTTGCATTTTTTGGAGGTCAATATGTCGTATATATAGCTCGTATAGATCTTTGTTCATATTTTCATTGTGTGTGTGGCAGCGTACGAGATCGAGAGGCTGAAGGCTCTCCTGCAGGTGGAGAGGAATAAGAGCATGATGCTGGGAGAAACCATCTGCAGCCTGAAGCAGGATAAAGAGCTGCTGCAGCAGGAACTCACCAAGAAAGCTGAGCTCATCTGTGAGTTCCTCCAGGACCAGCTCCGACCAGGTACGCACCTGAACATGTACAATGTGCGTGCAAATAAACATTTAAAAATCGTGCAGCCGTAGTTCAGTCATGATGGTTCTTCTCCGAATCGAAATCATGATTAATCAGGAAATTTAAAATGATCAAAAGTTTTATTTCACCTGATCAGTTATATCAACATAAATATGTAACAATTTAACAGGGTGAACATGTAACAGTGTAACAGGATAATGACTGCATGATGTAATGGGGTAACAGTGTAACATGGCAACAATGTGACAGCATAATGATGTATAAGGGTAACAGTGTAACACGTTAAAGTAATGATGTACCTATAACAGGGTAATGAAGTAATAAGGTAACAATGTCACAGTGTAATGATGTGAGGGGCAGTGGTAGCTCAGTGGTTAAGATGTTGGGTTACTGATCGGAAGGTCAAGAGTTCAAACCCCAGCGCTGCCAAGCTGCCACTGTTGGGCCCTTGAGGAAGGGCCTTAACCTTCAATTGCTCAGATGTATAAATGTAAGTTGCTCTGGATAAGGGCGTCTGCCAAATGCCGTAAATATAATGATGTAATAGGGTAACAGTGTCAGTGTAATGATGTAATAGGGTAACAGTGTAACAGGTTAAGAGGGGAACAACATCACAGAGTAATGATGTAACAGGGTAACAGTGTAACAGGCTAAGAGGGTAATAGTGTAATAGGGTCACAGGTTAAGAGGGTAACAATGTCACAGTGCAATGATGTAATAGGGTAACAGGATAACAATGTCACAGTGTAATGATGTAATAGGGTAACAGTGTAACAAGTTAAGAGGGTAACAGGTTAAGAGCATAACAGTGTAATGATGTAACTGCTCCTTAGTTACATAATGAAGTGTTAATCTAGTGCTAAACTTCTACATTTAAACACAGTAAACCTCCAAATAAAAGCCATTAGAGTGTGATGAGGTTCTGATCTGTAGAGGGGGTCATGGAGGAGTATGAAGAGAGAGCTGCTGCTGATGATAATGATGAAGGATGCAGTGTGTGTTTAAAGCAGTTTAAAGCAGTTTAAACCCCTGTAATCTGTGTTGCGTTTTGTGTCTGTGTCAGACAAGAGACGAGTTCATCCTTCCGGTCAGATGGAGGCAGGAAGTTCTCATCAGCTGATCAGCTCGTTTCCTGATGAAGGAGCTCCGTTCGAGTCTCCGGCGCTGTTTGACTCGTTTGAGGAGGTGGAGGTTCACCCGCTAGACCGACAGAGAACCATCAAGATCTCCTCCAAGAGGAACCGGGACGGAGAGAACACCCGCGTCAGGAGTACGTGAGGCTTCATCAGCCCAAATCACAGGACGTGGGGGGGCAGACGCTCTGTTAGAGTAACCCTTTAATCCACACGTCTGTGAAAATGAAACTTAACACTGCTGAGTTATAAACACAACGTTACTTCATTTTGTGTATTTCTTTCTTTTTTTCCCCATATTTTGTTTTGCTATATTTTACTTATAGGATTACAGGTACTTGTTTTTATTAACTACATTATTCCTTATTATTACATTTTTATATAATTATCCTTTTATTGACTTTTTGTATGACTTGTTAATTTAGTGTAAAGCACATTGAGCTGCATTTTTCTGTGTTAAAGCTGTTATAGTAATTTCAGCAAAAATTATTGAAGGTTTTGGGTTTCTAAAAGCGTCTTATTTCCACATTTTGTGTGACAGGAAGTACAGTATGTAGATAAAAAAAACACGTTGTGTAATGTCTGAAATGGCACTTTTTATATTCCGACAGTGAACGAGAGAGAAATGATCCTGCAGTTTTAGTTTTGATGTTGAACTGGTGGTAATCTGCACTCGATACATTAACACGTGTTCTCGTCTGTTCCCCGCAGTGAAGAACGTGGTGGGCGTGATCGCGCGCTACATGACGGCTCTGCAGGAATTCCGCCGCAGCGTCTCCATGAAGGTGGCTTTCGACCGAGTGGGCGTGGACCGGAACACCATCTCCAGGACGGCGGCCATCGCGGAGCTGAGTCTGGCCGCGCCGGAGGTTTTCCACGCCCTGCCTCCGTGGGACGAGAAGGAGGAGACGCTGGCGCACTACGCCGTGAGGTGCAGGCAGGCCATGGACGATAACATCAAGGCCAAGATTAAAGCCATGAAAGCCAAGGGAGAGCTTTTACCCATCGTCAGCAAATAAAACATTATGCTACGGAGGTTAAGGGGCCGTTTACACGACAACATCATCGACTAAAAACGTAAAACTTTTTAATCGTTTTGGCTGTTCGTTCACACGACGCCGTTTTTGCGCCTGAAAAACTTTTGAAAACGGGTTTCGGAGTGGAAGTTTTTGAAAAGAGCACTAAAATTCCTCATTTTTAGTCTAACGTATGAATATTTACACTACAGTATCAGACATGATGGTTTTCTGTCTCGTATTAACTTTGTGCCAGATTATGGATCTGTATTGACATCACTATCTCTTTCACACACACACACGCACACGGTTTAACATTTTCACTGCATGCTTATCCCACACATACTGATGTTTTTACTTCATTTCTACAGCACATTTTATCCCACAGTGTTGATGACTCTCAATCTCTCACACACACACACACACACACACACACACGGTGCTTTCACAGTCATGCAATACTAAAATCATCTTCACTTCACAAAAATTCACTTTACCGCATTAAATTATTGCATTAAATTTAACCCTGAGGAACGTAGAGGTTTTTAGCGTGAACCCAGGTACGGACAAGAACCTCTAAAGTGTGTTCCCGAGTGTCTTGGTGTCGGTTCTACAAATAAAAGTCCTGAGACGACAACAACAACAAAAAAGCACAAACACCTCAACTGTATGAATATGCAAATTACAAACTCCACCCCCATCCTCTGGTGAACCTGTGGACATTTACATCAACACTCAAACTCACGTGTTCTGCATTTGCATATTCGAATCTGATCGGTTCTTATATTTTATGATGCAATAAGACTTCTTGGAAAACCGATTTTTTTTAACTCCTTTATGTATCTGTACATTTAAATTAAGGGTTTAATTACAAGGAACTTAATTTAAAGAACAAATAAAAATGGTCACCTCATTTTCATCTGACAGAGATACAGATTTGTGTTTTGGTTATTAGTTTAAATAGCTGACTAACATTAATTCTAACACAGCGTTGGCTAAAATGGTAAATAATTCAGAAACTACATCAAAGAAGGATTTGTAATTGAACAAAACTGTTTTTAAACAAAGGTTAATGTTACTAGAAACTGATTAGTATCGAATCATTTCCGTTTCTTCCTGCCTTTTTTCACACCAGGGCTTCGTCCGCCCATCTGCAGACTCGAGCCACCAGTCAGTCTGAAACACTCTGTACTGCTATACGATGATGACGATACAGATGTACAACAGCAGCCTGAGTCAACATTTCTTTATTCTATGTGAGATACAAAAACAGTTTGATCAGTCAGTGTGGAGCTAGTGGAGATTTTCTGCGTTTAAAACCCTCCGATAAAGGCTGACGTGGTGTTTAAATGATGTTAAATGTTTGTTTTTGTTTTTTCCAGCATCACTCTGCATCGAGTCGAGGCAACACGGGAAGGATCAGGTTTCCAAACGAGGAGTCTTGTGTGATGAAGAAGCCTGAAGAGTGAGCGTGCGCGTGCTGGAACGTTACAATCACAAAGATACATTGATTAAATTCTTCTACATGAACAGAGAGTTTTATCTTGCGTCATTCAGTAAAACACTTGAGCTCTGAGTCGTTACCTGTAAAGCTGCTTTCTGCTGCGCGGCGATGTGCTGCTGCTCCGCGTGATCCCGAAATTCCTTCACGGGCGGCCTGGAAAGCGGAATACTGACACACAGGAAAATCCCCTTACGATCAAAATGCAGATTAAACATCATATTAAATATTACACCACAGAGCTGCTGGATTCTGATTGGCCAGAAAGTCTAGGTTTTCTGTTAGGAGAACTGTTTATGTGACAGTTATGGAAGGAGTCTCCAGTGTCAGCGCTTTGTAACAGTCAGGACAGAGGAGTTTACGCTTCTTTGCGGTTTCTCAGTAACATGCGTAACAAGCGGTTTTGTTTTGTTTTCTTCAAGAGACAGAAACAGAGAGGCTGGTGAACATCTTGCACCATATTTAAATCTACAGCACTGCAGATGTTGTGTAAAAGGTGTTGTGTGAGAGATTTAGTGTGGCCTGCTTGTATTGTCTCTCCAAAACATGACACAAAACCAACAGGAAAATACCGAAAACTAGTTTCGAAGCAGCTCTGAGACTCTCGGTCGAGTGGACATGCAGATTACTAGAGAAAGTTGATCACTTTCAGAAAGAGGGGTGTGAAATTTCTCCATCTTCTTGTAGGGGTGTGTAAACTTTTGCACTCGGCTGTAAAAGAAGACGGAAAGTGTAAATTGTCACCTGGCCCCCGGATTGTTCATGGACTGACTCTGGATCAGGCGTCTCTTCTCTTTATCCAGCTCAGCTAAAATCGCCACCCGATTTTTATTCGGAAATCCTGCAGGAGAGAAAAAAAAAGCACAATTTCACACTACATAACATTAATGCCGAGTAATTTATAACATTTATTTAGGCTTAAAATAATAACAATAGTAATCTGACCCAAAATAAGAATACAATGTTTAAAGACTGAAATCTCTACAAATAAAAAAAACAATAAATAATAATAAAAGGTTATTTTGGAGAGATTAAAGCTTTTAATTCTTCCTAAAAGAGCGCTTAAAATCAGCATTATAACGCTCTTACAGTTTATTAAATAATATAAGCGAGTTAAAATGATTATTATTAACATTGTTTTGTTGCCCAAATGAATCAGATTTGGATTCGAAAATTAAAATAAATATATAAACATTTAGTAAACTGATTTAAACACAGGAAGCTGTAAGAGTTAGCTCGTTAGCTAAACGACACGGATAAAACTTATTTTCCGAACAGAACTCAGTGTTTATCGGTACCTTGTACCGGCGGGTTTGACGCCATCGTTAAATTTCCGTTAATTTATATTTCTGATTTACTCATTTATAATCAGTTAAAGTGAATAAATTGGTTTAAAGATATCGGAATCATGCTTTGTTTTCGAGGCTGTAAATTCTTCCTCATCTTCCGCTGTGAGTTTGTATCCCGGCGCTACGCACTGCCCCCTAGCGGTCAGAAGGGTTTATAAACCGTGTTCTATTCATTGAATCACACCTACTGCCCCCTAGCGGTCAGAAGGGTTTATAAACCGTGTTCTATTCATTGAATCACACCTACTGCCCCCTAGCGGTCAGAAGGGTTTATAAACCGTGTTCTATTCATTGAATCACACCTACTGCCCCCTAGCGGTCAGAAGGGTTTATAAACCGTGTACTATTCATTAAACCACACCTACTGCCACCTAGCGGACAGGAGGTGGCAGTACCTGTTGCCCTTTCATTCCTGGGCAACAGGAGGCACACCTGATAGCTGATTGGAGATTAAGGTGAACTGATTAAAGAAGAGGAATCAGGTGTGGCTCCTGTTTGGTTGGAATAAAAGCCTGCAGCCACACCAGGTCTTTGTGGATAAGATTAGAGACCCGTGTACTAGTGGTTCAGCAGGTCTTACATGAGCAGGAGGTGCTTCCTGGTGCTGCAGATGCTGTTACACAGCTGGAAGGTTAGTTGGAGGGCTGATGTAGATGCAGATCACAGTGAAGGACCTAGAGTTGGAAATTAAACAGTAAGAGTACCAGTCTGGGAGAAGGAGATGGAGGCTGAGGGGAAGAAGCTTGACCTGACTTCTCTTTCTTCTGCAGCAACCCCTGATGTCTCCAGTCCAGACCTCACCGTTAAACCAGCCTGCTTCTCATCTCAGTTGCCATGTTGGTTTAGTTCGTGTATTTAGGGAGGATGGAGTTGATGCATACTTTTCTGTGTTTGAGAGAATAGCCACTATGTTAAACTGGTCTAAAAGGGTGCCCCTCCTGTAGCCTTCACTATTCGAGGTACCAACAAATAGCCTGTACCTTTTGATCAAAGTAGGCATGGCGGATCATAAAAGACCAAAAGTTCACTTAGGTACTGTAGTGCGAAGCCATTTAGTGCTTTATAGGTCAATAGTAGTATTTTATAATCAATGTGAAATTTGACTGGGAGCCAATGCAGTGTGGATAAGATAGGAGTGATGTGGTCATATCTTCTGGTTCTAGTAAGGACTCTTGCAGCTGCATTCTGGACTAACTGGAGTTTGTTTATGCTCCTACTGGAACATCCAGACAGTAAGGCATTACAATAATCCAACCTAGTGGTGACGAAAGCATGGACTAATGTTTCTGCGTCCTGTAGTGACATTATATTTCTTATCTTAGCAATATTTCTGAGGTGAAAGAAGGCTATGCTAGTAATATTATCTACATGGGCATCAAAGGAAAGACTGGAGTCAATAATCACAGCAAGGTCGTTTACTACTGCACATGATGAAACAGAAAGGCCATCCAGAGTTACTATGGAATCAGAAAACTTACTTCTAGCTGCATGTGGTCCTAGTATAAGTACTTCTGTCTTGTCAGAATTAAGTAAGAGGAAGTTAATAAGCAGTTGCTCAGAAAGCAGATCCCTCTGGAGCACACCGTGTTCAATCTGTAGTGGAGAAGTCCGAGTTGGTGAATCATCTGATTGCTTTTTATTGAGTGATGTTATGATGAGGAAATCTTGGGTTTCCTTCACAGATGGTTGACTGGAAGCATTCCAGGTGGTGGTCCCTTGTTCCCTCAGAAACCAGGTTTTAAACTTTGCTCATGACCAACCCTGCTCTGGACACGCAGGTGTTCATAAAACGTACTTGTGTGCAGTAAAGTATTTTGTTTGGCCTGGCATGAAGGGTGATGTAGCATGTTATTGTCGACTGATTGTGTTGGTCTCCTGCCCAAGTCACATTCTGGTAATTGTTCCACCACTCGGTTTCCAGATGCTATTCCTATGCGCACTCTCAAATCTAAGACTGTGTAACGAATCATCATTACTAGCATTATTCTTTTCCACCAGAATGATGTAATGGATCAACTTTAAACATGAAAAATGAAACAGAAGCGCACGCTTGGATTCAACGCACCTTTTTAAAGGAGACGAGTTTTAAGACGAGCAACGTCTAAAAATATTCTCCACCAGTTACAATTTATGTAACAAATTAAAAGATGTTTAACACGTTTAAATGTATTCTCCAATTTATATAAGGAATTAGCTCGAATGGCGTGAAATATATCTGTATATCTAATCAACGCGTGTTGTGACCAGTTATAAATATACATCAGCCATGAAAGGGAATTCATGTATGTGCACATATACATATAGATAATTAACTACAATGGATTATAATTAATTATGACTATGTATGTGGTCTAGATCAGCTTTTAGGATTAGCTGTAGTCTAGTTTAGAATTATGAACTCTAAAGAGGGAGTTTATCCTTCTGGCCAGGAAGGAAATCTCCATTTCCAGAGCGCGTAGCCGAGATCTGTAGCGTTTAAGGGACTCATCACGTGACCAAAACAGAGACAATCAAGCGTGGGATAATAGATTTTAATAACTAGATGTAACTATGGACACACACGACTAACTCTAAGCAAAACATACATATGTACATCTATATACAAGGAAAGAAAAGGTATAGAGAGAAAGTAATGAAATAAAAGGGAACGGCAGACAAAAACACAGCTAATTAGCCTTTTTCAAAACCAGCAACGAACTTAAATCTCCTGTAAACAGGGGTACAATCTTAAATGCAGATATAGATCCATTAACTATACTTGCATGGCTTCGGTTTGAAAGTTCGTGCGAGGTCGTGTAGAGTTCGCTGGTTCGTCGTGCCGTTTGAAAAGGCATGGGCCGTGAGGTGGTTGCATCTTTTTGTCCGGGAGAGAGAGATCCTGGCTTCCTCTTCCCGGGGCACATGGCCCCGGGGGAGAGAAGCCGGAAAGAGTGTAGAAGTGAAGTTGAAGAGTGTGAGTAAGAAGAGTAAGAGTGCTGGAAGAAGGATTTCAAAGCGTGGTGTTGTTTTAAACACAACACCAACACACACGACTCTTTGGGCTATTGGCCAATCAGGAAGTTGGATTTGTTGGCGGGATGAATTGTCTTTATCTGGTCTCAGACCCGAATTTGCATGTCCAGGGAGGAGCCGGATTAAACCGTATTACGTGTGAAATTAAGAAAAAGCATGAAATAATGTATCCCATTGCAATATGATATGCATAATCAATCAGGGTATCGCAAGACGATTAACCACATACCAAATTCGATGGACTTATAAAGAATACTACAAGTAAAACATGGTTACAGACATTTAACATAATATCCTAAGTTAAGCTATCTAAAATCATTATAGTTACGTTACATAAATGCACAATATATGTAAACAAGATAACATCACACTATTTAGGCATCGGATAATTACATATAATTACGTTACATTCAAAAGAAATTCTTACATTGTGTGTGTGCACGGGTGTGTGCTTTGTGTGTGTGTGTGTGTGTCTGAAGAGGGGGGGTCGTGTCGCATCCCGATGGCATCTGGTGAAGAGGTTAGATAAGGATTCACAGCTCAAGGAGACAGAGAAACTTCTTTGCTAAATCCAGACTGATTCAGAAATCAGTTTGATACGTTCAGACGTTACAACTGTCATTAAAGCACTTTTAAAAATCTGCACTACATTTGTCAAATATATACACACTGATCTTGGCTCTACTGTAACTTCATGTCGCATCTGTTTTCTCAGGTGGTTCAAGAGTTGCAAATTAACCATCAGGTCTCTAGAGCCCATCACCTGGAGACACAAGGTACCCTTGAGCGTTTCCATCAGATATTTTAAGAACATGCTGTACTCGTGTTGTATGGAAACTGGGAAGCACTGGGGTGAGAATGTTCCCCTTTTGTTGTTTGCTATTCGTGATGCTGTGCAGGACTCTCTTGGGATTAGTTCGTCCGAACTTGTTTGGTCTCAGGATGACAGGAAGGATGAGTGTAGG
>CM042550.1:18592105-18594605 GCA_023630585.1 Cranoglanis bouderius
ACAGAAGTGACCTGTACAAGCGCACACACACACACACACACACGCACACCAGAGTGATGCAGATGAAGCTGGCGGTCATTGCAGTTCTCATCTTATAAAGTCTGTCTCTCCGTGTCCACTGTAGCTCCGCCCCCCCCACACACACACGCTCGTATACTAATATCAGTCTCGCGCTGTACAAAAGCACGAGCTCCGTCACGGGAATCCCGCTGACAGGACAGAGTGTGTTACAGGACGTCTGATCCAGGATCAGTTCTAAAGCCTATCCCAGAACCACAGCGTGAGGTTCTAGCAGTTGATGGAGCAGTCCGTCTTGGCTTTAGCAGCAGAGCTGATGATTCTGCGCAGACAATGACCGAACTCCTCCAGGATCAGTCTCTCTGCCATCGCCTGAGGCTGGTTATAACGCTCCGCCTTCCTCGCCTGCTCCAGGAGACAGTCACACGTCGCCTCGGCAACCTCCTTCGTTACAAACGTGTACGGCAACCTGGGCGCGAGAGAGAGAGAGAGAGAGTTAGACAGATAGGGTGCGAGTGAGGCAGAGAGAGAGACAGAGTTTTGAGAGTCAGACAGATAGAGTTTTGAGAGTCAGACAGATATAGAGAGAGAGTTTTAAGAGAGTCAGATATAGAGAGAGTTAGACAGAGAGAGAGAGAGAGTTTGAGAGAGTCAGACAGATAAAGTGCGAGTTAGACAGAAAGTTAGAGAGTTAGAGAAAGAGAGAGAGAGAGAGTTAGAGAGAGAGCGAGAGAGCGAGAGTGTGAGACAGTTAGAACATTATACAGAGAGAGAGAGAGAGACACATTATGCTAATTAACCAAAGGCATTTTTCGTACCCCCTTTTTTTTTTTTTTTTTTTTTTAAAAAAAAACAAAACACATCTTTACTAGGGGTGTCAATAATTCTCTCACTTTGTGTGCGTGTGCTCTGAAACACACAGTCTGTGGACACCCACACACACCCACACCCACACCCACACACACCCACAGACACACCCCCACACACACCCCCACACACACCCCCACACACACACCCACCCACACCCCCACACACACACCCACACACACACCCACACACACACCCACACACACACCCACACACACACCCACACACACACCCACACCCACACCCACACACACACGTAGTAAAAGCAGTGAGTTTAGCTGTGATCGTACTTCCCCCCGCTGCTGCTGATGGCTGGTGTGGTTCTGGTCAGCAAGTCTGAGATCTGAGAGGACAGTTTGGTTTTAGCTGCAGTCTGCTGCTGCACTCGAACCTCCGCCGCATCTGCCAGGTGCATCAGAGTCTTCCTCTCAGGACTCTCCTCAAAGTTCTTACAGCCCACACACTTACAGATCGACGAGCACATGATCTTCGCCTGGGAACACACACACACACACACACACACACACACACACACACACACACACACACACACACAGCAATGTGACAAAACATCACATAACAACACAATTCATTTCTACAGTATCTAGAAATCCCCCACTGCTTTTTATTCTATATGCTTATTTTGTGGAAGCTCAGAGTGCTTGTAAAATTGTACAAATGAAGTGTTCGATGAATATGAAAGTTCATTTTTTATACCACAGCGCTGCTGAATTCTCGATTTTGATTGGCTGTCAGACGTTCTGAGGTGTGAAATAATTTTCCAGTAAAAATGCACAGCTAAAGTAGTTCAGGTCAGGACTTGACCGCATTACAGTTCAATATCACTTCGCCGAGTTAACCGAAATAACAGAAAGGTTTAGCCTGCTGTCCACCACAGCGCACACAGCTAACAACATGACAGAAAAGCGGAGGCTTGAGCCATTGATATGTAGTTATTGGAGAGAAGGAGAGAAAGAGAGAGAGAGAGAGAGAGAGAGAGAGAGAGAAAACATGATTGCAGTAATGAGACAGAATCAGCAGCCTTTGATATTTATTTATCTTTGTTTTATTTTCATATTATCAGCATGAAATGGGGAAAAAAACAAAAAAAACAAAACAAAAAGTGAATCTCTCTCTCTCTCTCTCTCTCCAATAACTGTATATCAGTGGCTCGAGCCTCGGTTATTAGCTCTACAATGAGGGGTTGGAATTAGCAACGGAGACTTGAGATGGGATGCGTAATAAATTAGTTCCACACACACAAGTGCGTTTTAATAATAAAAACCTGACAAATGTCTTGAAATAAAACATCTGAACAACGTCTTGAGGTGTAGTAACTGTGGTATAAGCGGAATAACTGACTCCGGTCCGTTGAATTATTATAAAAATCGCCACCTCAGGTGTGCATTATTATTAACGGCCCGGAGTCAATTATTCCTTATATAGGTTTTATAGGCATAACAGCAGTGCCGTGTTAAAATGATTTATTTAACATGGAAAAGGAGAAATAAAAAAAGAAAATCCTAAAAAAAAAAAAAAAAAAAAAAAAAAAAAAAAAACAATCAGGTGATTCCAATTAAAAAATTTTAATTGTTATAAAACTACTGAGGAAAGG
>CM042550.1:18597105-18662105 GCA_023630585.1 Cranoglanis bouderius
AGTGATGTTACCTGCTTGACAGCCTGAGCTGGAATGATGGGAACCGACATCCTCACTGCAGCCGTGTTCATCACCATGGGCTTGGCTTGATAATAAAATAATAAACCAGCGTCATTCATCATTTCAAATAAGAATCATCCGCGTACCACTTTCAGCGGTGTGTGTGTGTTTGTTTATACCAGGCTGGATGGTGGTGGTGGTCGTGCTGGCGTTGGCCGTCTGGACCGTGTTCCCGGTGGTGGCTGTGACCAGGCGCACGTAATGGAAGCGGCTGCCGGGGACCTGGATCTGCTGAACGTTGGGGGGTGTGGCCAAGGGGATGATGGTCTTAAATTGAGGCGTGTTGACTCCACCCACCGTCACAGTTTGCACCGGCTTCACTGTCTGTGTGAGGAGCGAGGGAAATACAGACACCAGGCACGTCATTCAAGGTTTTACACAAACGTTCAAACTTTAGAAAAATACTCTAAGAGCTTATGAGGAGATCTGGAATTTCCAGAGAAAGGGATTATGGGTATGATGAGGAGGAAGATGCTGATTTGGTTGAGCAAAGATGTGAATCCAGTAGCACTGGGGTTGTGTCCTGAACCTTTTTTTTTTTTTTTCTCTTCTCCTGCAATGTGTCCAGTTTTTCTGATTTTCACTCAATATTTTGATCAAATGCCACCTATTAATTCATTTAAACATCGTCTTAATGAACACAGACTGATTGATTTACCTTGGACCAGGTAAATCACACAGCAGGAGCAGCTCAGACAGAACGTAAACATTCGCCTGGTTAAAGAATAAAGCTAATTAACTTCGATGATAAATACGGTGGATTATTTATTTTGATTCATTTCTCTTCATGCAGAGTTCAGCAAATTACAGAAACCTGAGGACTGTCTTTACTAAGAAAGGAAAATGTGAAATTGGCGAAACGAGACAGGACACACCAAGAAACTACACAAAATATTTTAATTTTACAGTTTATCGGTGAAACATTAAACAGTATGTTACTGCTGAGGACAGGTTTATGTGAGGGGCGTGTGTGTGTGTGTGTGTGTGTGTGTGTGTGTGAGTGTGTGTGAGATACCTGGGCAGTGGACTGACTGCTTCCTGCTTTAGCTGGTGAAGTACAAGGTGTCTGCTGCACGGTGAGGATCTGCTGACCCAGAGCCACGTTCAGAGGCACGGCCACGGGTTTCTGGGGAGAGTTAGGAGGCTGAGCGGCCATGGTTACCTACAACACGAGGTTTACAGAGAGAACAAAACAGAGCAAATACAGCAGCAGAGTTTGAGGAGGCAATTAAAGAGTTTAATTACATAATGATTAATAAAATCTCATCTGTACAATCTCAGTTTCAAAAGCTGACCAACAAATTAACAAACGACCAACAAATTAGCACCGGAGTGACTAAACGCGTCACAAATATTTCACTATAAATGTATTTACTGTGTTTCAGGGCGGAGTTCTCCTTTAAAGACAGTGTTAATGTCCGTGGAGAGACGCACCTTGCTGGGGGATTTAAGAGGAGAAATGGCCACTTTGCTGTTGCTGCTGGAGGAGAGACTGTGCGGCGTCGTGCTGATGGTCTCTCCGATGGTGATGGTCCGTGGAGGGGTCACTGGTGCACTCTGGGTCAGAACCCGTCCTGTGGATAAAGCACAGGAACACCTCACTGAAAGGGTTTCCAAATCCCTCTGTGGAGAACGACAGTACTACCCGACGTAAGTGTTCTCGACCGTTCTGTTAATTTTCCAAAACGGATTAATTACTTATTACTTCCTGAATCATCACGGCAGTCTGTAAGGTTCGTGCTCACACTGCAGGTGAATCAGGGAACTCACCTGTGACCACAGGAGTGACGGTGGCTTGGCTCGTCAGGCCCTTGTTGTTCAGGGCTTTGGTGATGATCAGCTTGGTGATCATGGGCCCTGCTGTGGAGACTGGGGTCTTTTTCGTAATCTGTCAAAACCAGGGGGGTGGGGGGGGGGAGATGGGACATCATAAAACATCAAAACACGTTTAAGGCTTTTTAACGTAAAATAATATGGACAGAGATTTATAGCTGCAAGTGATAACAGGAATGAACTTATTTCACAGACATTCCACAACTATAACCGGATTAAAAAGTATGATGCATCATTCTGTAATAAAAAACAAAATTGTTGTTGGTAACCTGCTGTGGTATAAGAGGAATAAAACACTTGGGGATGTGCTGCTGTAGGAAAACTTCTGGGTGGTGACAGTAACTCCGCTTCATCACACGACCCAATCACTCAGTACTTTACTACATCAACCAATACAAGAGTCATTTTGCTTAAAAAAAGGAGCCATTTTGTAAAAAAAAAAAAAAAAAAGTCATTTTACTAAAAAGCTGGTGATAACAGTAGCAAAGTTTCCATCCACTTTTTGTGCTTTTCTGTTAGAGACAAAGTGAAATTTTGCAATTGTGCACATCCCTATTCTTCCCCTGACAGACAAATTTTATAGATAATTTGTGCTTCCATCAGCTACATCGATAAACATTTCAATGTGCAAAAAAATAAAATAAATAAATCCTTGGATGGAAACATAGCTAGTAACTCAGTATTTTTTATTTATTTATTTTTTTTTTTTTTTAAAAAAACACACACACCTGTACAGTTTTGAGTTGCTGGGCCTGTAGAGGGGAGGAGGATCCCAGCAGCTGATTGGCTGAGCTCACAGCTTGTACTCCAATCACAGGCTTGGTCCCCGCTGATACCACTTTGAACTGCGTGGGCTGAGGCTTCATGTCGCCCCCCGCACCCTGAGACGTGGCCGGTTTGCTCCAAGTGTTCGGCAGTGCCAGGACAATCGGCTGCCCCGTTTTGCTCAGACCCGTGACCAGGAGTTTCTGCCCTTCCTGTTTGAGCACTGTGGTACCAGGAGACTTGCCGTCCGACGCCACTTTGTTGATGATGAGCTGGTGGTTGACCGGGCTGGTCGGCGTGAACGGGGCCGACAGCTTGGTGATGCCCTGACCCACTACAGGACTGCTGGGATGCGTGGTGGTCACGGCGGCGGTACTGGTGGCCATCTTGGGGCTGGCGGAGGAAGAAGAGGTGACGACGAGCTGAGTCCCGGCACCGACGCTGCACAGCGTGGAGTCTGTCGCAGTCAGGGTGGTCAGAGCTTCCGTCTTCTGCATCGGCGTGGTAGCGGGACACAAGCTGACGATTTCAGGCACCTCCGTTTCCATAGGAACCTGAGCCGGCTCCGGGGCCGAGCGGGAGGACGGAGCCTCGGCAGGGGGGTCCTCCTCCATGGCCTCGGTGTCCATGATCTCATCGGGGAGGATGCTGTTCAGGTCAGGAGACACCACGTCCATGCTTTCACACACACTCCGTCACTGAAACACAGACGACCGTACGTAAGGACACGTGAGTCTCATGAGGCTTCACTACAGGTTCAGAGATCCGTATTTTAGTAAATATTTTTGGGAAAATCGTAGCAAACATGTAAGCAATAATTCTTCATATCCAGCCAGTTTCCATTAACAGTAAGTTCGCAAAAGATTTACAAAAGCACTGACACCTAATCCTAACGATTAGTTTAAAAAATACATCAAGACGTTGCTGTATTACAATATTGATACCAAATATGGTCATATTTGCACACCTTCAGCCATCAGACACAACGATAAAGATAAGGTTACATCGCTGGACACAACTGTATCGTGATCAATACACCCGAGACATTGAACCACCTGAGATGTTTACAGTGATGATGTCACCATGAATAACCAACAAATCCAGTGTATATGGTCGTGTCAGTCAATACACTCTTAAAAATACATATATTTGTTTTAAAAAGGTTCTTCAGTGGTTCTTTACAGCACCATGTTCTCTTCACAAACCATTTTTCATTGTATAGGGTTCTTCAGTTGAGCTGGATGGTTCTGTGGAGATTAAAGAAGTTCTCCATGTTTCGTTATAGGTTCTTTAGAGTAGTGTTTTGGTTCTTCAAGGTTCTTCATCGCTTAACAGGTTAAAGTGAACCGTATAAGGTTCTTGTGGGACCGGAAAAAGTTCTCCTGATATCACTCTTAAGAAGCTTATTTTGGTTCCTAACTAATTTTCTTTTCTTTTTTTTTTTTTTAGAGAGAGAGAGAGAGAGAGAGAGAGAGAGAGAGAGAGAGAGAGAACCATGTCTGGGTTCTTTAAAGCACCAGTAAATGGATGGTTCTGTAAAGAACTTGAGAGTAAAAGGTTCTTTGTGCAACTTAAAAGCGTTCTCCTATGGCATCAGGCTGAAAAACCCTTTTTGGTTCTAACTGGAACCTTTATTTTTTAAGAGTGCATAATAAACTCTCATGGCATAAGTGTCAGCAGATCAGATTGGGAAGCGTTAGATTTGATAGTGATCCAGTGATCCGGTGATCCAGGGTTACTTTTAAACTCTTTAACCACACAGAAAGAAGAAAAGAAAAAAAAATAGTGATTATGTAATATTTCAAAATACGCTCTCAATACTACACATGCAGCTTTAATACTGCAGATATATTTACTCTCATCTCCATTAAACAGCTTTTAGGTATAAATGTTAAATTCTATAGAAATATATTGAAAGCTGTTTTTAAAAATCGACCTCTTTAGAGGAATATGGATTAAAAATAGTAAAGATATGACACTAGGAGTGGACAGCCAAGTGCTTAGTGCTTATGATGTGCATTAATTCATTAAATGAACATTAATATTATAAAGGGTTATTGTTATATATATTATTATATTATTATAAAGGGTGTTACTGTATTAAAATGTGATTATAAATCAGAAGATAAAGTGAGTAAATAAAGCAAAACCGCAGCGTCGCACTTTCGGGCCTCGGAGCGCAAATCCGACTCAACTTCACGCCTTTATCCAGGGAATATAACACACTTTATATACAGTTCACCTTCATTCTGAGGATCTACAGTGTTAGAGGGTAATAAATATCCGTGTAAATGGTGGTGAATAAACTATAAAGAGCAGTAAACAATCCCGAAAAGTGAGTCGGGCGCTGCGCTTCTACTTTCTATTTCAGGCCCGGGGTTGGATTTCGAAAGATCCGCCATTTTCACCTCGTCATCACATCATGTGCAGGCATGAAAGCACAGAAACAACAGCACAGAGCGCACACTGGGGGGCTTTCATGCCAAAACAACACACATATAATCTAATCTAAACTAAAAAAAATAAATAAATTTTAAAAAATCATAAATATTCTAATAGCGGGAGTGAGATTAGAAAAATAATTTATATAAAGAAGCTTCTGATCATAAAACAGGAACTTGTGCACTATACTCATGCATTTCAGTCGACTTTTTATACTGTTTTCCATACTTTTATATATTTATCCTCCTGGTTGTTGGGAAGTAAACAGGAATGGATTTAAAGACGAAGAAATTATTTTAGGATTATCATCAAAACACCCTGATATTCTCACATCTACACACCATAAACACTCCATAAGCAGGTCTGTGACAATAATTAACCTTAAAAACAATAATGTTCATGAATCCAGAACAACTGTATCACAATAACTGATCAACATCTACCTCTATTTAGGAATAAAACTATAAAATAATAAAAAGCACAACATTAAATCACTTTATCCCCGCTAATAAGCTTTAACCTAAACAGCGAACAAAAATAAATACAAACCTAATAATGCATGGGTTAAATAAAAACACACGTACACACTGATTTCTCCGTATAAATATACACTTAGTGAAATTACCGAATAAACATAAAACTTGATAAGCAGGGTAAAGCGAATTCTGATCAACAACACTGCTGTCATTAGCCAGACTGTCAAAGTTCCCCAAGTTAGCATCAGCGGCTAATCAGAAATCTTCGCTAGCTAGCGGACTGAGGTACACATACACAATCAATAAAATAATAAAATAATAAAATCAAACAAAACGGACTCGGTGTGATATAACAACAACAACTTTAATCATTATCCTTCTGATGTTTTGTTGTGTCAGGAAATTTTCCAGAAAATAAATAACCGCCACTTCAGCTAATGACTCTGACTAGCCATCAGCTGTTAGCTCAACCAGCTAGCCGCTTTAGCACTAGCATGCTAATATCATATTGCCTCGCACTGAACAACACACACAGAAGAGGACACCGCAATCCTTACACTTTGCCGGAATCTCTGTCACAGCCGATTTCTGGAAATATGGACGCTCCTTTTGCTTCATTCATGCACGGATGAGTCCAACTCGGCGTAGCGACATTTTCCACAGTTCGCTTCGGAAACGAATAGGATTGTTTAAAATACCGCGCCGAGCGCCATTTCACCTCTAACAGCCCATAATATGGCCCCGCCTTCACAGGAGACGACAAACGACGGCTGTATCCTAAATAGCACCTTACGTACTACGTAGGCGCACTATGTTACGCATAAAGAAGCGGCTTTCGCGGTTTTTGAAGTGCACTAGATTATTAAATTCGAGCGATTTGGGAAATAACTTGTTTTCCGCGCTACTTCCGGTGACGCCTTCATCCGCGTAGCTACAGGGGAAAAAAACAAGAAAAAAAAAAAAAAACACCTCAGTAAAAACAATAAATTATATTAAAAACAACACACGTAAAATAAAAGATGAAAGTATGTAGAAAATGAGATGAATTTGTCTGATAATACTTTAGTTTGTAATATATCTTGGTGATATAAGATAGAAAAAATACAAATACATGAAAAAGGGACAAATAAAACATAACAAATAGATAATTTGTTGAATTGAATTTTTCCACTTTTGTTTGTGTGTATATATATTGTATATTGTTGTAAATATATATCTATATATCTATATATCTATATATCTATATATCTATCTATCTATATATATATATATATATATATATATATATAAGTATATATATATAAAGTATATATATACTTTATATATATATATATATAAAGTAAAAAATAATAAAAATATATTAAAACAGGACACATAAAAGAAACCGTATAAAATGAGTTTAATTTGTCTGCTGACAAAAAAATAAACATAAAAATCTTAAACAATATTAAAATAAAACACAAAAAGATATTTAAAAAATATCAGCCGTCATTGTGTTTTTTGTCTCAAAAGTGGTCTCTTATGTAATACGCTGCTTTCTTTAATGGCATACAAACATTTTTCTGTCAAATGTTTGTGCAAAAAAAGGGGTGTCTAAGACTTTTGCACAGTATATAATAGGGAAAAAAGTAAAGATACTATAATACATGAAAACAGGACAGATAAAAGATGAAAATATGTACAAAATGAGTTGAATTTTTACTTTTTTTTTTTTTTTTTATATTTAATAGCTATAAGATAGAAAAAATACAAATATTAAAACACTTAAATAGGACACCGCCCTGTGTGCGTGGAGTTTGCATGTTCTCCCAGTGCGTCGGGGGTTTCCTCCGGGTACTCCGGTTTCCTCCTCCAGTCCATAGACATGAGCTGTAGACTGATTGCCATTTCCAAATTGTCCGTAGTGTGTAAATGGGGGTGTGATTGCGTGTGTGATTGTGCTCTGTGATGGGTTGGCCCCCTCCCAGGTTGTCCCCCGCCTTGTGCCCCTGCCAAGTTCCCTGGGATAGGCTCCAGGACCCTGTGTAAGATAAGTGGTTTGGAAAATAAATGGATGGATGGATGGATGGATGGATGGGTAAAAAAAAAAAAAAAGTACAAAAAATAATAAATAATATTCAAATAAAATACGCAGAAGATATAAATATGTAGCTTGTACTTTACATTTCTATATCTTATAGCTATGAGATCTACATTAGGTGTGTGTTACTATGATTAACATTTTATTTATAGTTTTTATTCTAACAGCGGTTAATCGGTGGAAATATGCAAAGCTTATAAAGCTTGCAGGGGAATTTATACTGCTTACTACAGAACACTGTGCATTTTAATTGTAGATTATTTAAGATTATTTCTCCTGACATGAGTAAACACAATTATATTTACATTAAACCGTTATAGCTGTTTTTCTTATTTGTTCACCCAAATATATGACTGTCAATGCACATGGGCTATAAAACTTCTCATAAATCATCTATACATGTTTTCTTTAGTGCTGGCTTTTAATCCACATATAATCTGATAGCAATATGATTTTAAAAAGTTTTTAAAAAATACTTTAAACATGGATTTTGTACAAATACACAACTTTAATTCAAATAAGTGTTTGATATGCAAACTGTAAACAGATCTATCGAACTTTTTCAGTATAACTGGTTAATTAGAGTCTTTATAAATGTCTGGATTAATGCACAGATATGGCCATGTCTGAGAATAAGGACATTTTGGGAGGAGTTTTGATTAGCAATCAGGAGCATGTGGGTTTTTCATATTAGACCTCTTCATCCTGAAAAACCAAAAATAACACATTATAAAATAAAGCGTTGCAAATTTTATGAGTAAACCGGCCATGTGTAGTGTAGTAATGAGTTGTTTTTGTGTTTATCATTGTGTAGACTCTTTTTGTGTTTATCATTGTGTAGACTCTTTTAAAGTTAATGACAAGGTTATACAGAAACTTCACTAAAGATATTGTTGAAAAAAATAAAAAATGACTTCAGAAACATGCAAAATAACTCACAGTGAATAAATTTAAACACTATGATTATAAGTCGATAATAATAGTTTGTTACTGGCAGGTTTCTGTGTATGAATAAGTTGCTGGAATGTACAGTACATAGAGCTTTACAGATGTGTTTCTGGTTGTTTCTAATGGTATTTTAATGGAATGTGTTGTTCCTAATGGTTCCTGATAGTTATCTAATTTTATTCTCATCTTCTAATGACAGAAAGTCATGTTGCATTCTGGTGGTATTTAATAGCAACCATAAATACTTAATGAAGTCATACAGGGACCTGATGGAAACTTTTAAACCAATTCCCTTTATGTAGTGGAAACCATTAGAGGATTTCTTAATGTATTGTAAAGTTGTTGTTGTTTTTTTCAGTAGAGGTAATTTTTAGACATCCCCCATGTACGATGAGTGAAAAATGTAAAATACAGTTAAATTTTTCTATTATTAAATGATTAAATGTGTCGATATTTCCTTCACCAATCTATCAATAAATCGTTAAATAAAAGTTTAAGTAAATTATTTACTAAGCACTTTGTGTGGTTCGACTGTTTATTGATTTATTCATTGATTTAAGTACATATTTATTGATTACATGTATTTTTTTTCCTCAGACTCTTCATGATTTCTCTCAGTATCTCGCCATAGATTATGTTGTCAAAAATCACAGGCTGAATTCCAAACGACTCCGCCATAACTATTTAGGTGCACAACCTTGGTAGTTAGGTTATTGGCTTCTGCACACTATGTAGTGCACTTCGTAGGGAAGAGAGGGGACATCTGGGACGCGGCTCTCAGCGTTGACTGTGTATTAGGAGAAAAATGGCGACTGGTGTGAGGCAGGAGCTCGCGCAGCTCATGAACTCTACTGGTTCTCACAAAGATCTCGTTGGAAAGTATGTATTGTGTTGAAATATTTGTTTTTTGACTCATTAATCTGTGAGATCTTTTGGGTAATGTTGTTAATATTTGACGCTGTGGTGCAAAAGAAAGAAGCTATAAGCTAGCTAAGTAGAGCAGTGGCTAAGCTGCTGTATTAGCTACAGTTTGCCGGTTAGGTTAGCTTAGCTTAGCTGTTAGCTCTCTGCTACTAGCTGATAAAGAGCTCAGAGACATGTTTAGGGAGGATTTAATGTATATGTTTAAAAAAAAAATGTCTGCATTTCGCTGTTAGCAGGATGAGTCTGCAGGTCTTTGTAGCTAGAATAGTGCAGTAACACACTTAGGCTAAATGTATAGTTAGCTAAGCTGATATTTGTTGTGGTTCAATTTATAAAAGCTGTATGATGCGACATCTGAGTGTCTCAGAGCTGGTGTGTTAGCACCAATATGCAAAAAATAATGAATAATTAATTTCACTTTAAAAACAAAACAAAATAAAAACATTTTCATGACTCATCCTGTACTAGTCTTGTGTTTGTCCAATTCCAAACTCTCTCCAGAAGGTGTATGCCCCGCCCCCGTGGGCGTGTCTTGCTCTACAGTAGCAGCTCGTTAGCAGTAAACATGGTTCGCGTTTTCAGTGTGTTGTGGCCGAGCGTCTTCACACACACACTTCCCTTTTCCAACTCATAGTAAATGGTTGGAGTTTAGCTGCGTTCACGCCATGTCACAGGTACGAGATTACGACTTGTGAAAAAGTAGAACTCCGAGTAGAACGTCCGGGTTATCATCTAATAATTACGGTAATTCCGACACGGTGTGAACGCAGCCTTTATTCATGTGGAAGTGGGCGGGGTTTGTGTGAGTTGAAAAACCCCTGAAAAAACTGTCTCCTTATAAACTCCATATTTTACAAATCGTACTAGCTCATATCGCACTAGCTCACTAATCTACGGTCAGGTGTGTTTATATTGGGCGAGGGCGTGGCGTATCTCGACCGCTATTGGCTGTCGTGTAAACTCGGCGTTTCACGTGGAATTTAAATTAAACATGACTTTATTGTTTTGTGTTGCAGGTATCGTCAGATTCTGGAGAAAGCTCTTCAGTTAACAGACGCAGAACAACTCGAGGCGCTGAAAGCGTTCGTGGAAGCCAGTAAGTTCTCAAACACCGCTGACATGAGAGAATGATACGGTGGTGTGAAAAAGTTTACACCCCCCCCCCCCCTTGATTTGGGGAAAAACATGTTTTATAGTTTATCTACAAAACAAAATGTCATGTTTATTTAATAATGTACAACACCTAAATATTACAGTACTGTGTCTCTCAGTCAGGAGTTCTCTTTATTAACGTGCTTAAAAGTTTGCACCCCCTTCTGACACGCTGTAGTAAACCAGTAAAGTATTCATGTCGTTAAAGTTTTGTTTAAGGCATGACAGGTTCGAGTAGTCGAGTTAAGAGTCGGTGTGAAACAGGAAAATGGCTTTCGCACTCCTTACACGGGAGAAGGATTAATAAAATGATTTCAGGGTGTTTGTGGTGAGCGATTAATGAAGGAGACAGCCTTTATTTTAATTTGTTCACTGTTAAGAGCGTCACGTACACTAGATACAGTAACGGTACGGTATCTGTGAAACGAAACACTCATTAAATGTCTCGTTGTGCTTAAGTGGGGGCGTACAAACTTTTGCACACCGCTGCACACTGTGTTATTGTTTCTTGAAAGAAAGATGATTATTTTTTCCTCTGTTTCCCATGCAGTGGTCAATGAGAACGTGAGTCTGGTCATATCCCGGCAGCTCCTGACTGACTTCTGCACACACCTCCCGAATTTACCCGACGGCACGGCGAAATCCGTCTACCACTTCACCCTCGAGAAGATTCAACCCCGAGTCATCTCCTTTGAAGAGCAGGTGAGTTTCAGAGGTATTTATCTTATAGGGAACTTCTGCTGGGTTGCTTCTTCATCAGTTAAATACTAATCCCGATCCAGGACTATCGTTACACCCTGTGTAGTGAGCACGTGTAGTGAATAAGGAGCCGTTTGAGATTCCAAATCGCTTGAAGATCAGTCTGATGAAGTAGAGTCAATGTTGACACCTCAAGGTTGATTTTTATTTCTGAAAGAACTACACATAAAGCTAGTTCCTGTTCTCATTGACGTTATAGCAGCTATAAACAGTCGTTCCCTCACCAGCCTCTCTTTATTCCCTCTCTTTATTCTCCCTCTCTTTATTCCCTCTCTTTATTCCCTCTCTTTATTCTCTCTCTTTATTCTCTCTCTTTATTCTCTCTCTTTAAGTAATTAAGCTAAAAATCACAGAAACCGAGAATGTGCAAAGCGTAAACTCCTCTGTCCTGAAGATGTAGGGAAAAAAACTTTACCTTACAGCTTTACCTCTGGAGACTGACACTGGAGACTCCTTCCATAAATATTACAGAAAACTTTATCTTATCGGCGTTTTTAATCTGTTTATTATTGGTGAAGCGTCCGCTGTACTGCGAATGAGCTGTTACTATAGAAACGATAATGTTTTACAGTCCGTACAGGATTTCGCAGAGTTTTTTTGTGATCGTTGTGGCCAAAACTGCTTGGTTTTGCTGTGTTTTTTAATTTTTTTCCCCCAAAATTTCTGATGCAGTTTGCTGATTTTTTTTGTGCTTCATTTATTTATTTATTTATTTATTTATTTTTTGCGGAAAACTACTTGAATCGACTAAATCGCAATCGCACAAAATAGTTTTGCACGGACTTTTGCAGTGATGTTTGTTTGTAAATGAGACCTTTTAGCTGTACTCGTGTTTGACTCATGTGAATCAGAGAGGGCTTTGGCTGAATGCGTGTCGTGACGACGTCACGTGACACGTCTCTGCCCAGATTTAAAAAATTTGCAAGCCCCTCCGAATATTGCAGAGATTGCTTGATTTTGCATTGATTTCTACGATCACAAAATCCTGAGGGACCGGTATTATAATTAATATAAACCTGTGATTCTGTATGGAATTAAAAACGATGTATTAAATGATGCACACACCTGCAGGTGGCGTCGATCAGACAGCATCTAGCCACTATATATGAGAAGGAAGAGGACTGGAGGAACGCTGCGCAGGTTTTAGTGGGTATTCCTCTGGAGACGGGACAGAAGTAAGTCTTATTTCTAAAGCATTATATAAACCAGATGTCTTGCTAAGTCGTGTTTTTGTCTTGCGTAATATGATCCAGCACAATATCCCGCTCTCTCCTCTCTCTCATCTCAGACAGTACAACGTCGACTACAAGTTAGACACGTACCTGAAGATCGCTCGGCTCTACCTGGAGGACGATGATCCGGTTCAGGCCGAGGCCTACATCAACCGCGCCTCCTTACTGCAGAACGAGTCCACAAACGAGCAGCTGCAGATCCACTACAAGGTGCACAAACTACACAGGCTTCATATTTTAGTGTCTTTTTTTTTATTATCTTGTTACATTTTTTAAAATAAATATATTTAAATTGCCCAGCGTTTTTGTGTTTCAGATAGATGAGACAGAGAAATGTCAATAAAATAATTCTTGGCTCATGTCTAAATCCATCCCATCTATATTTTGTTTTGTAAAATACTCTAGTAACAAGATTTTTTTTTTGGTTTAAAGTCAGCACTGATCAAAATAATAATAAAAAAGTAGTTAAAGATCTGATAACGAAGTGCTATTTTTGAAAAATCTGCTCCACTTGTAGGTATGAACTGCATGTAGGTAATGTCAGTAATCTGAAACCAGACATATATTTTTATTTTATTTATATATATATATATATATATATATATATGTGTGTGTGTGTGTGTGTGTATGTATATATATATATATATATATATATATATATATATATATATATATATATATATATATATATATATATATTGTTTCATGCTTTATGTTTAAAGGTGTGCTATGCCAGAGTGTTGGACTACAGGAGGAAGTTTATAGAAGCAGCCCAGCGCTACAACGAGCTTTCTTACAAATCCATAGTACACGAGAGCGAGCGCCTGGAGGCTCTAAAGCATGCCCTGCACTGCACGATTCTGGCCTCGGCAGGTGAGACGTCACCACTATATTCAGAACGTAGAATGCGTATCGGATCTGATGGTACTCTGTAGACTGACTCTGGCTCCGATCGGTCCTCAGGGCAGCAGCGGTCCCGGATGTTGGCTACGCTGTTTAAGGATGAGCGATGTCAGCAGCTAGCGGCGTACGGCATTCTCGAGAAGATGTATCTGGATCGGATCATCCGGGGGAACCAGCTGCAGGAGTTTGCTGCTATGCTGATGCCCCATCAGAAAGCCACCACAGCAGATGGTGAGTGAAGCGAACAGAACTGATTAAATTAATCATGAACAGTGTGAATAAAAAAAGCCTGAACTGCGCAATAAAGTGCTGCATGCACACTGGGATACACACTGACTAAAGAAAGAGTGGTGTGTAGCCAGAAATGGGTCGTGTGTGGCCAGAGAATAGTGGTGTATAGCCAGACGAGAGTGGTGGTGTATAGCCAGACGAGAGTGGTGGTGTATTGCCAGACGAGAGTGGCGGTGTATAGCCAGACGAGAGTGGCGGTGTATAGCCAGACGAGAGTGGCGGTGTATAGCCAGACGAGAGTGGCGGTGTATAGCCAGACGAGAGTGGCGGTGTATAGCCAGACGAGAGTGGCGGTGTATAGCCAGACGAGAGTGGCGGTGTATAGCCAGACGAGAGTGGCGGTGTATAGCCAGACGAGAGTGGCGGTGTATAGCTAGAAACGAGTCATGTATCCAAAAAGTTCAGGGGAAATATGTTTCGATATGATTAATATTACAGTAAGAATTTACTGTTTATAAATTTAACTGTAAATGATAAAAAAAATTATGACAATTTTTTAATAAATAAAAATATATTAATTGTTGGAAAATATATGAGAAATAATCACTAGGGGACATGCTGTTACAGGAAATGAATCTGCATGAGGGTGGTAACAGTATCTCAGTATTGTAGCAGCAGTGACTGAGATTCAGGGTGATAATAGAGAATCGTGAGAGTGGAATGTGATTCGTTTATTGTGACTTTAGTGACTTGTATCTTCACTTCAGGTTCGAGTATCCTGGATCGAGCTGTTATTGAACACAACCTTCTCTCTGCTAGCAAACTATACAACAACATCACGTTTGAGGAGCTTGGTGCACTTCTGGAGATCCCACCTGCAAAGGTAGGGCTGAGTAAAGCTCATCTCAGCTCTTCACGACGGATTTATTGAAGTCCTGAACTTTTATTTACATTATTTATAGATCAGTGAATACCTGATAAGATTCAGCTACAGAAAACGTCTGACTCTTTAACATCATCTGAACGAGGTGCACTCGACATTCGCGCTGTGTTTAGTATGATTAGTCTTGGGGTGCTCTAACTAATTAGTAAACATTGTTTTTGCTTTTAGGTTGAATATTAAAACATATGAAATTTTGTGTCAAAAGGAGTCGTATAGCCCCCCAAAAGGAGTCGTATAGCCCCCCAAAAGGAGTCGTATAGCCGCCCCCCAAAAGGAGTCGTATAGCCGCCCCCCAAAAGGAGTCGTATAGCCGCCCCCCAAAAGGAGTCGTATAGCCGCCCCCCAAAAGGAGTCGTATAGCCGCCCCCCAAAAGGAGTCGTATAGCCGCCCCCCCCAAAAAAGGAGTCGTATAGCCGCCCCCCCCCAAAAAAGGAGTCGTATAGCCGCCCCCCCCCAAAAAAGGAGTCGTATAGCCGCCCCCCCCAAAAAAGGAGTCGTATAGCCGCCCCCCCCAAAAAAGGAGTCGTATAGCCGCCCCCCCCAAAAAAGGAGTCGTATAGCCGCCCCCCCCCCAAAAAAGGAGTCGTATAGCCGCCCCCCCCAAAAAAGGAGTCGTATAGCCGCCCCCCCCCAAAAAAGGAGTCGTATAGCCGCCCCCCCCCAAAAAAGGAGTCGTATAGCCGCCCCCCCCCAAAAAAGGAGTCGTATAGCCGCCCCCCCCCAAAAAAGGAGTCGTATAGCCGCCCCCCCCCAAAAAAGGAGTCGTATAGCCGCCCCCCCCAAAAAAGGAGTCGTATAGCCGCCCCCCCCAAAAAAGGAGTCGTATAGCCGCCCCCCCCCAAAAAAGGAGTCGTATAGCCGCCCCCCCCAAAAAAGGAGTCGTATAGCCGCCCCCCCCCAAAAAAGGAGTCGTATAGCCGCCCCCCCCAAAAAAGGAGTCGTATAGCCGCCCCCCCCCAAAAAAGGAGTCGTATAGCCGCCCCCCCCCAAAAAAGGAGTCGTATAGCCGCCCCCCCCCAAAAAAGGAGTCGTATAGCCGCCCCCCCCAAAAAAGGAGTCGTATAGCCGCCCCCCCCCAAAAAAGGAGTCGTATAGCCGCCCCCCCCAAAAAAGGAGTCGTATAGCCGCCCCCCCCCAAAAAAGGAGTCGTACAGCCGCCCCCCCCCAAAAAAGGAGTCGTACAGCCGCCCCCCCCCAAAAAAGGAGTCGTATAGCCGCCCCCCCCAAAAAAGGAGTCGTATAGCCGCCCCCCCCCAAAAAAGGAGTCGTATAGCCGCCCCCCCCCAAAAAAGGAGTCGTATAGCCGCCCCCCCCCAAAAAAGGAGTCGTATAGCCGCCCCCCCCCAAAAAAGGAGTCGTATAGCCGCCCGCCCCCCCCCAAAAAAGGAGTCGTATAGCCGCCCCCCCCCAAAAAAGGAGTCGTATAGCCGCCCCCCCCCAAAAAAGGAGTCGTATAGCCGCCCCCCCCAAAAAAGGAGTCGTATAGCCGCCCCCCCCCAAAAAAGGAGTCGTATAGCCGCCCCCCCCCAAAAAAGGAGTCGTATAGCCGCCCCCCCCCAAAAAAGGAGTCGTATAGCCGCCCCCCCCCAAAAAAGGAGTCCGTATAGCCGCCCCCCCCCAAAAAAGGAGTCGTATAGCCGCCCCCCCCCCAAAAAAGGAGTCGTATAGCCGCCCCCCCCCAAAAAAGGAGTCGTATAGCCGCCCCCCCCCCAAAAAGGAGTCGTATAGCCCGCCCCCCCCAAAAAGGAGTCGTATAAGCCGCCCCCCCCAAAAAGGAGTCGTATAGCCCGCCCCCCCCAAAAAGGAGTCGTATAGCCGCCCCCCCCCAAAAAGGAGTCGTATAGCCGCCCCCCCCCCCAAAAAAGGAGTCGTATAGCCGCCCCCCAGGCCCCCCAAAAAGGAGTCCGTATAGCCGCCCCCCCCCCCCAAAAAGGAGTCGTATAGCCGCCCCCCCCCCCCAAAAAGGAGTCGTATACCGCCCCCCCCCCCCAAAAAGGAGTCGTATAGCCGCCCCCCCCCCCCCAAAAAGGAGTCGTATAGCCGCCCCCCCCCCCCAAAAAGGAGTCGTATAGCCGCCCCCCCACCCCCAAAAAGGAGTCGTATAGCCGCCCCCCCCCCCCCCCAAAAAGGGAGTCGTATAGCCCGCCCCCCCCCCCCCAAAAAGGAGTCGTATAGCCGCCCCCCCCCCCCAAAAAGGAGTCGTATAGCCGCCCCCCCCCCCAAAAAGGAGTCGTATAGCCGCCCCCCCCCCCCCAAAAAGGAGTCGTATAGCCGCCCCCCCCCCCCCCAAAAAGGAGTCGTATAGCCGCCCCCCCCCCCCCAAAAAGGAGTCGTATAGCCGCCCCCCCCCCCCCAAAAAGGAGTCGTATAGCCGCCCCCCCCCCCCCAAAAAGGAGTCGTATAGCCGCCCCCCCCCCCCCCCCAAAAAGGAGTCGTATAGCCCGCCCCCCCCACCCCCCAAAAAGGAGTCGTATAGCCGCCCCCCCCCCCCCCAAAAAGGAGTCGTATAGCCGCCCCCCCCCCCCCAAAAAGGAGTCGTATAGCCGCCCCCCCCCCCCCCAAAAAGGAGTCGTATAGCCCGCCCCCCCCCCCCAAAAAGGAGTCGTATCGCCCGCCCCCCCCCCCCAAAAAGGAGTCCGTATAGCCGCCCCCCCCCCCCCAAAAAAGGAGTCGTATAGCCGCCCCCCCCCCCCCAAAAAGGAGTCGTATAGCCGCCCCCCCCCCCCCCAAAAAGGAGTCCGTATAGCCGCCCCCCCCCCCCAAAAAGGAGTCGTATAGCCGCCCCCCCCCCCCCCAAAAAGGAGTCGTAATAGCCGCCCCCCCCCCCAAAAAAGGAGTCGTATAGCCGCCCCCCCCCCCAAAAAAGGAGTCGTATAGCCGCCCCCCCCCCAAAAAAGGAGTCGTATAGCCGCCCCCCCCCCCAAAAAAGGAGTCGTATAGCCGCCCCCCCCCCAAAAAAGGAGTCGTATAGCCCGCCCCCCCCCCAAAAAAGGAGTCGTATAGCCGCCCCCCCCCCAAAAAAAGGAGTCGTATAGCCGCCCCCCCCCCAAAAAAGGAGTCGTATAGCCGCCCCCCCCCCCCAAAAAAAGGAGTCGTATAGCCGCCCCCCCCAAAAAAGGAGTCGTATAGCCCGCCCCCCCCCAAAAAAGGAGTCGTATAGCCGCCCCCCCCCCAAAAAAAGAGTCGTATAGCCCCCCCCCCCCCAAAAAAAAGGAGTCATATAGCCCCCCCTTTCCCAAAAAGAGAGTCATATAGCCTCCAAAAAAGAGTCGTGTAGCCCAAATGAGTCCTTTAACTCTTCAGAGTCATTCAAACCAAAAAGTTTTTTTGTGTTGCAGATGTTCAGTGGCTAACAGTAAAATACTATTTTTTATTAACAGTGTAATGAGAAGTAAACTCTGTTAATTAAACTCTTTGCATTTGTGTGCAGGCAGAGAAAATCGCCTCCCAGATGATCACAGAGGGTCGTATGAACGGCTTCATCGACCAGATAGACAGCATCGTCCACTTTGAGAGTAAGTCTGATCTTCTCTAACCTGCTCCACTGCTCTCAGTATCTCTGAAGCTTCAGGTGTTCCAGAGCTCTGTGATTTCTCTCCTGTCAGCTCGAGAGCCGCTGCCCACCTGGGACAAACAGATCCAGTCGCTCTGCTTCCAGGTGAACAACCTGCTGGAGAAGATCAGTCAGGCAGCACCGGAGTGGACGGCACAGGCTATGGAGGCCCAGATGTCCCAATAAACCGAGACACGTCTCGACATGGCACCACCTCCAGGTCACACTTTACAGAGGCACTTCTGAAGGACGCTTTATGAAATAGAAAAGTGAGCGAGTCGTCTCGTTTATTCCTTTTTTTGAGCGGTGTGATTCTCAGCACGTCTGTGACGACGGTGTGTTCACCCTGACCGTTTTTGGGGTTTCAAGGCTCATGTCAAGTTAACATGGACACAGCATGTGAAGATCTCCTGATGTCTGAATAAACCTTTGTGTAAATCTACAAGCCTCGTTTTTCTTTATCTGGTCATTTATTTATGAGATAATATATAGAAAATGTTGTTTCACGATGTATTTATGCAGGTTATAATTTCTGTACCTTGAGACACTGATCAGAGCATTATAAGTTCAAATAGCAGAACTATTGAGAACCACTTTTAGACTCTGAAAAATGATCCAGAACCCTGGAGGGTTTTTATACAACCTCTAGTATCATAAACATGTAGAGAGATTATGAAGAAAAATAATCTGTTGCTAATCTAATCTGAGAATAATGCATTATTTCATTTGCGTTTAACTACTTAGCTTTAGAAGTTCTATAGTTATATATAGCTACTACGAAAGAACTCTGGACACGCCCACAAGTGACTAAAACGTCTCTCTTGAAGTTAATAAGACAAAAACTTAAGGCTACAGCTTTTACCTCCGACTGTTACAAAAGCGCTGACACTGGAGACTCCTTCCATAAATGTTGAAATGAAAATGTCACTCTATCAATGATTATTAACACGCGTTGTTTTTTTTTTTTTAATCTGTTTATTATTCATGGAGAATCCGCCGTACACGTCACTGTGAACGAGCCGTTGCTATAGAAACGATGACGCATTAGAACGAGTGCATTAATATAAACCTGTGATTTGCAGCTACGCTACTGTCAGAGCTGCTGTTATAGAATATAGAAAATTAATCAACACCTTCTGACCAATCACAATCCACAACCCAACAGCGCTGTATATCAACAGTTACATTTTTAAGAAACACACAAAAACATTGTAGATATAAAATTACTGTAATACTTCCTTATAGTTTTCACACGTTTACACTTTAAGCACCGTTTTGTAAAATAAACAACACAAAATGAGCAAAGTCGCAGCTCGGTTTAATCTTCGGTGGTGTAAAGATTCTGTAGAAAGAAGAAACATCACAGGCTTTGGTGTGCAGGAAATAAACATGCATGCTGAATCAAACTGCTTACTGTAATGTGTGTGTATATTTACTTTTAAAATATATTGTACGAATTAAATTCTGTAGACATTTTATATACAGTATTTTGTATATTTTAATCTCGTAAAGTGTGACGCGGCTCACCTCGTCAGATTCAGAAGATTCCCTGCTGCTTCCTCCTGTTGATGTCTCTCTTCAGCTGGCAGGTTGCGCAGGGTAAGCAGCAATTACTGATCATAAAGTCATTACACATGGAACCCTAGAACCAGAACCAGAACACAAACCATACTGAGAAATAATCACATTAATATCACATTAACGTCATGTCATATCATATTAAGTATTAAACTCATCCCGGACCCGTATGTAGTTCGGCTGCAGGTCGGGATTAAACGCCAAAGTCCAAAAAAAAAACCCAAAAAACCATCACACACATTCATACATCTTTTCTAAAGCAAACTTTTGTAAGGTTTAAGTCGGAACCTGTGACGTGAAATAGAGAAGACATGCTTATTTTGGAATTTATTATTTTATCTATAAAATGTCCACCAGTCGTTTACCTTCTGGCAGGAGTACAGTTGAGTGTAGAATTTTACGGTTCTGTTTTATTTGCATTTAAAACTATTGTAAAGCACCGTTCCAGCACAACTTCACTTATTTACGAAGTCTTTTACAACTGATGCATTTATAGCGTGTCCCGGTTTTCATAAAGTCTCCAGCGCTGCTTTAGAAAAGATCTGTGCATTGCTTATGAATGTGTTATAAAGGCCCTGTAAGTGTTACTGACAATCTGTCCAGAACGAATTATGCTGCTGATGAAATTCTATATTCAGCTTTAAAGTTGAATTCAAACAAATTCGTATTTAGTAATAATGATTAGAATTTGCACACGGTTTCGGAAGAAGGGTTCGTCGAGTTCGTATCTTCCTAAAATAATCCTAGTTTGGAAACCTTTCTCAGAGGGAGGCAGTCTTCTGTACGGTTCTGCATAGAACCTGAAAAAAACCCCATTAAGGGTTCTAGATTTTTCCCATTTTTTCCCCCCTTTATCTTCAGTTCGTCAAATTCAGATCGAAATTTCAGATCTGAGTGTGATTAAAAAAAAGGAAATAAGTTTGTTTTTTTGTAGGTTTGTGTATTTCAGCCAATCAGCAGTCAGAAAATGTTTTCTGGTTCACAGTAAGACGTAAAAAAAAAAAAAAAAATTCTAGAAATGTTGCCTTAATGCCTTAAAATTATTTTTAAAATACCCTTAAGGTTCTTCAGTTTGTCATACAGACAGAACCTGCTGGGAGTCTAATAATAATAATAATAATAATAATAATAATAATAATCAATATCAGTATCAATCATTTGGAGCAACTAAGACCTGTAAAGGTTCCTCCGATTGTCCTTCTGGTTATATGTAGAACCCTATGACGGAGTGTTTCCCTTTGAGAAGTGTTTTGTTTTTCAGAAAGCTAAGAATCTTTAATCCTGGTCAAGGTAGCACTGGATTCATCCTGGGAAACACCCTGAAAGAAACAGGAGTCCATCACAGGATGCTTAGAACCCTCGATGAACTGTTTTCTTTTTGTTTTCTGAAAGTGTATGATGTTAGAAATTAGATTTCCAGGTCGGTGAGTTCTGCGTGACCCTGGGACTGACCTTGATGTTGTATTTGGTTCTGTACACACTGCGGATGGACATTCCCAGTCCACATAAACAGCACTCCCCCATATCTTTGGCGATGGAACAGCCCAGACAGGAGAGAAAGAATGTCCCACACAAACCTGAGACACACACAGACACAGAATACAGTCACATTTAAATGCCTCTCAGTGACCTGTACATTCTCGGTTACCTTTTTAACCCTTTAGCATCGTGTCATCATCAGTGATCATCTTCAGTGATAACGAGAGCCATAACTGGTTAATTATTTATCCTGTAGTGTTCGGAAAGTCTCCAAGACAACACGGTGAGGCGAGTAATAAATCTATACGATTACAGACACAGAATCGGCTCGGAGTTTAATAATCAATAGCAATCGTGTTTTAAACAATAGTGTAAAACGATCATTTTAAATGTTTGAGTGCGTTTATTGAATAAAATGAGAGAAAAAAATACTAGCGTGTTAATAAATAGTTCATAACTGGATTTTGTCTCAACGTGACGTAATAAAAAAAAAAAAAAAACAGATGTGCAAAGTTCAAATTCAGATTTCAGAGGCACGACGCATTTCATATTCACTTCATCGAACTGAGTGGAAAGCTGAGCAAACAAGTGCAGACATGAATTTCAGCCAATCAGAAATCAGAAAAATGATTCAGTTTCAAACCAAGGTGTACAGATTCAGACTCACAAAATGTCACTCCAAATTGAAATTTAAATCGAACGCTGTGATTGGTTCATTATTTACCCGGCGTTGTTCAGAAAGTGATTAACCAAAAATAATAAGTGTATACTGTATGTTTAAAGACATAAAAGTGCTGGGAGTTGAATAATAAATGAACGTACAGATCCCGCAGTCGTCACAGCACTCGCACAGTCCGGTCTGGAAGTCAGACGGAGCGAACGCTCTGGGCTGAGACGTCACCTCCATCTTCTACTGTCTGATAAACACACAGTGATGATTACACGGTGCTCTGTCTCATGTTCAGCATTTACAGGAAGACTCGCACGATCCAATAATCACTAATCGTGCTGTCACATGAAAAAACACGTTTTAAAGAATTTATCTATATGTGTATAGATTGTTTTTTTTTGCATCTATTCATGAATTCATGCAAGAACCAGAAATGAGGTTTAAAGAGAGAAGAATAACATTTACCTGGTTACAGATGGACCTGGATAAGCAGTGATGTTTAAGTGTTTAAGTTTCCAGCTGACAGACGAGTCTTTTATAGCTCTCTTGTAGTCACATTGAACTTTTTACAACCGAACGAGCTCCAGCTGCAGCAGAATTAACCACAGGGTCAAAGTCACTGTACATTTATTGCCTTTTCCACCTAAATGTAAAGCAAACAGAGATACAGTACGTTTATAACTGGATATCAGTGTTTCCTAATCGCACTGCTGCACAAACCCACACCTGTTTTTCCATCAATCATCTACTCAATTACTCATTTACCTGCTCGGACACGCCCGCTTTAACATGTTATTACACATTAATACACATTATTACACACTAATACACATTATTACACATTATTACACATTAATACATGTTATTACACATTATTACACACTAATACACATTATTACACATTATTACACATTAATACATGTTATTACACATTACACACTAATACACATTATTACACATTAATACACATTATTACACATTAATACACATTATTACACACTAATACACATTATTACACATTAATACACATTATTACACATTAATACACGTTATTACACATTATTACACACTAATACACATTATTACACATTATTACACATTAATACATGTTATTACACATTATTACACACTAATACACATTATTACATATTATTACACATTAATACACATTAATACACATTAATACACATTATTACACATTATTACACATTATTACACATTAATACACATTATTATACATTATTAATCAACTGATCAGATGTACATTACTTCAATAAATAAATTCAGTTACATAATCAACATTTTAACTACAATTTGGCAAATGAATGCTTTTATCTATCTATTTATTTATTTATTTATTTGGACAGTTTTCTACAAGAACCCACATTGATACAGTGTCTTAATCCCTATTTTCCTACTCTCTTAGCAAAGGTTCTATGAAGAACCCTACAACAAAGTGATTCCCTGTTCTCCAAATAGAACCCGTTCAAAAATCAAAGAACCCTATTTCTAAAAGTGTACAAATTCACACGATGGAACACGAGTCTGATTTGTTTTAATTCAGCTTCGTCCCTTAAAGAACCATCTTTTTTTCTAAGAGAGTTCAACGTACTAATAAGGTAAATGTTAAAATTCTAGATTTTAAAAAGTAAAAAAAAAAAAAGTAGAAAAAAGTGTTCTATTAGGAACCCTGTCTAATAGGGAACCACTTTGTTGTAGGGTTCTACACCTTTAAGGAACAACCAAAGATCTTTTTAGAGTGTATAACCCCAAGCAGAACCATTTTAATACGCACCCAGTTAATACATACGTTTCTTTGAGAGAACACTGAATAATGAAGGGTTCTTAACTTCCTAATAGGGTTCTTCCTGAAATTATTTCTCATAGAGCAACACTCTACATATGTTCAGTTCTACTATATACAGTAGCTCTACTTTGACTGTCATGTGCTTGTTGGTGACAGACTGGCTGGTTGAACTGCCAAACTGGTTCGAGCTGACAGGAAGGTAACTCAAATAGCCACTCTTTACAATTGTGGTGAGCAGAAAAGCAGCTCAGAACACACATGTTGAACTTTGAGGCCTAGTCGTCTGATCTTTCTGTGAGTCCGTGTCCACTATAGCCTCAGATTCCTGTTCTTGGCTGACAGGAGTGGAACCCGATGTGCTCTCCTGCCGTCGTAGCTCAGGGTTGGATGTGTTGTGTACAACTGCTCACCACAGTTGTAAAGAGTGGTTATTTGAGGTACTGTAGACTTCCTGTCAGCTCGAACCAGTCTGGATGAATGAACAGGTGTATGGGTGTTCCTAATAAAGTGGCCGGTGAGTGTAAATGCATTTGCTGAATGAATAAATGTTCCTAAATACGGTTCCAGTAAGTCACAGAGCAGTTTTTACAACGCAGAGCTACAGGTAAATTCATAAATGTTGAGCAAGATGGGTTTTTTTTCCCGGGTATTTAAGTAGGTGGGAGTGTTCGGTTCTAATGACGCATGTGATAAGATAACGAGTTTCCAGGCACTGAGTGCAGCACGTGACGGCACACGGAACTGATCTAGAACCAGTTCTTAAAGTGTCATGTTTAACATTTTTACTGTATATACTGTATTATTATTATTATTATTATTATTATTATTATTATTATTATTATATTATTACTGTATTTATTCTCTTGGGAAACTAAGAACCCTAAATGAGCCCTGTCTCTCTGGTGGAACCCTTAAAGGTTCTACGTAGATCCCTACAGCTGAGTGATTTCCTATTATAAAGGGTTTCAAGTAGAACCTTTTTAGGAAGCTAAAAAAAAACAAAACTCAAGTAACACTTAATGAACCCTTGAAGAAGCCTTTTGTCCCAAGAAACTAAATATAGAACCCTTTTAGGAAGCTTAATTATAGAAAGAGCCTTAAGAGTGTTAAAATGATTGAACATTAATTTGCTTTAAATTTATTTTAATTATCCAAAAGAACCCTTAAAGAATCCATGAAGAACCCTGGTTTCTAAGTGAGTACCAAGAGCTAAATATTGAACTCCTGACAGGTTCTAGATATTAAGAAGAAAATAATGAAGCAACAATTTGGAGTTTGTACCGCACACTTACCCAGTTAATACACACACTCTTAGAACAAAAGGGTTCTTCAGTGGTCCATTTGAGAGAACCTTTAAGGTTCCATGTAGAACCCTACAACAGAGTGTTTTTCTATCAGAAAGGGTTTCATGGTGGATCCTTGTCTGAGACTCTTAAGAACCCTTAACCTCATGCACTCTTAAAACAAAAAGGGTTCTTAAAAGGTTGATTGGACAGTTAAGGGTTCTTAGCCTCCTAAATGTGTTCTATGTGGAACTCTGACAGGTTCTAGGTAATAAGAAGGAAATAGTGAGCAATAATTTGGAGCTTGTACTGTACAAGTACGCAGATGATACACACACTCTTAGAAAAAAGGGTTCTTTAAGGGTGTTTAAAAGATTCATTGGATAGTTGAGGGTTTTAGCGTCTTAAAAGGGTTCTTCTCAGAGCCTTACTATATTACAGCATAAATCGTTGTGATTACTAAACCCAGGACATGGAGGTTACTTATGACTAACAAACTGCTTTCAGTGGATGATAAAGGGTTCTTACACTTACCCAGTTAATACACACAATTTTAGAAAAAAGGGTTCTTCAAACATTATTTGTATAATTAAAGATTCTTATCCTCTTATTTATGTTTACATTTCATCTGTACTTTATTTGATCTGCTCGTGTATCTGCTCATCGTCATTAATCCTTAACTATGTTTCATAGCTGTGTCGAGGAAATAAAGTTTTATTTCCATCCAAGAGACTAAATATAAACCACATGATTTGTTTTATAACGTGTGTTAAATCTATTTCTGTTACAAAGCATCATGAGACTCATGAGGATGTCACACCTGAGCGCAGAAGCTGGAGAAACTCACTCATACCTGAAACACACCTCAAGCTGCAGGATCAAGAGTCCACAACACACCTTCACCTCCACAAACACTGATTACATACACCCACCCCCGTAACCATGGCAACACTCTCAGAGTTACAGGTTCGATAAGTTCTGCTGGTGTGTGGTACACTCATTTTAATAAGGATCAACAAACTGCATCATCCATACCTCCTGAAGCACATGGAAATCTTGTTGACCTCTCTGAATACAATTCAAGGAAATCATCATGGACATCCCCAGCAGGAGAATTCCAAGCATTACGTTATTTCATCAGTACCTGTGGAGGAGCACCATAATTGTAAAAAGTCTCAATCTATCCAAAGAAGAACACACAGCCCTGAAAGATCTCAGCAAAAGGAATGACATCGTGATCAAACCAGCAGATGAAGGTGGAGCAGATGTCATCTGGAGAAAAGAACTTTACATCAAGGAAGCAGAGACACAACTCTTCAATACCAGCTTTCTTCTACAGGTGCATTAACCATGACATCAGTCTCCAGCTACAGTCCTCCATCCAGTCTGTTACGACTAACGCGATTTCAGCAGAAGGTCTCCCTAATTCCACTCGGAACCTATTGGTGGATCCCCGCTGCAGCCATTTCTATCTACTTCCCAAATACACAAGGAAAACAATCCTGGACGTCCCATTGCCTCAGCTTGCTCATGTATAACTGTGATTACAGGTGCATCTCAATAAATTAGAATGTCGTGGAAAAGTTCGTTTATTTCAGTAATTCAACTCAAATTGTGAAACTCGTGTATTAAATAAATTCAATGCCACAGACTGAAGTAGTTTAAGTCTTTGGTTCTTTTAATTGTGATGATTTTGGCTCACATTTAACAAAAACCCACCAATTCACTATCTCAACAAATTAGAATATGGTGACATGCCAATCAGCTAATCAACTCAAAACACCTGCAAAGGTTTCCTGAGCCTTCAAAATGGTCTCTCAGTTTGGTTCACTAGGTAAGCCACAAACATTCATTGCAAAGAAGCTGGCTGTTCACAGAGTGCTGTATCCAAGCATGTTAACAGAAAGTTGAGTGGAAGGAAAAATTATGGAAGAAAAAGATGCACAACCAACCGAGAGAACCGCAGCCTTATGAGGATTGTCAAGCAAAATCGATTCAAGAATTTGAGTGAACTTCACAAGGAATGGACTGAGGCTGGGGTCAAGGCATCAAGAGCCACCACACACAGACGTGTCAAGGAATTTGGCTACAGTTGTCGTATTCCTCTTGTTAAGCCACTCCTGAACCACAGACAACGTCAGAGGCGTCTTACCTGGGCTAAGGAGAAGAAGAACTGGACTGTTGCCCAGTGGTCCAAAGTCCTCTTTTCAGATGGGAGCAAGTTTTGTATTTCACTTGGAAACCAAGGTCCTAGAGTCTGGAGGAAGGGTGGAGAAGCTCATAGCCCAAGTTGCTTGAAGTCCAGTGTTAAGTTTACACAGTCTGCGATGATTTGGGGTGCAATGTCATCTGCTGGTGTTGGTCCATTGTGTTTTGAAAACCAAAGTCACTGCATCCATTTACCAAGAAATTTTGGAGCACTTCATGCTTCCTTCTGCTGACCAGCTTTTTGAAGATGCTGATTTCATTTTCCAGCAGGATTTGGCACCTGCCCACTCTGCCAAAAGCACCAAAAGTTGGTTAAATGACCATGGTGTTGGTGTGCTTGACTGGCCAGCAAACTCACCAGACCTGAACCCCATAGAGAATCTATGGGGTATTGTCAAGAGGAAAATGAGAAACAAGAGACCAAAAAATGCAGATGAGCTGAAGGCCACTGTCAAAGAAACCTGGGCTTCCATACCACCTCAGCAGTGCCACAAACTGATCACCTCCATGCCACGCCGAATTGAGGCAGTAATTAAAGCAAAAGGAGCCCCTACCAAGTACTGAGTACATGTACAGTAAATGAACATACTTTCCAGAAGGCCAACAATTCACTAAAAATGTTTTTTTTATTGGTCTTATGAAGGATTCTAATTTGTTGAGATAGTGAATTGGTGGGTTTTTGTTAAACGTGAGCCAAAATCATCACAATTAAAAGAACCAAAGACTTAAACTACTTCAGTCTGTGTGCATTGAATATTTTATACACGAGTTTCACAATTTGAGTTGAATTACTGAAATAAATGAACTTTTCCATGACATTCTAATTTATTGAGATGCACCTGTATATCACAGTTTCTAGGTGAGACAGTTTCTTCTTGATAAAGACTTTTCACTTCTTCTGCAAATCCTTGAACGGTCAAAAAAAAAAAAGTCCTTGCAAAACAATCATTTACTTTTTTTTTTTTTTTTCCAAAAGCCTGTGTAGGGTCATTCCTGACGAGGATGGACTGAGAGCCTTAAACATGTTCTAAATGTGCAACTGGAAAAGGCCCCACCCGGCGAGTTTCTCTTAAGATTACTGAACTGCTTCAGCTTCAATTCCGAGGTTTACTTCCAAACGACATACTCACGTTCCTACTTGAAATAAAAATAATTCACAATAATTACAGTAAGGAACTGAGCAAATACTTTTAAAACTGTGGGATTTCCCCTAAAATCATGGTAGCTCGTGCAATGGGCCGTGTCAGCGCTGCTGAGACAACGGATGCACTGACCTCTACTGTACATAATACACTGCTAACACAGACAGAATTCCTCTGGTGCTCACGTCTCATCCCACTAATACACCAGAGATGGATATTATACTGAAACAGCTTCTCTTGAGCCTCCACTCACATCTCCTACAGACGGGACAGAAGCATCTAACACCTGCTTGTAAAGAGGGAGTTAAGTGATCTAATAGAACCTGTGGCACTCTTGCATGCAATTTCACTAGAATCACAGGCCCTGGAATATAAATATAAATATATATACACACAGTCCTGTGCAAAAGTTTTAGACACATGCAAAGAAATGCTGTGGAGCAAAGATGCCTTCAAAATAATGAAATTAAATGTTTCTAAGTCAATGTGTGGTGTGACAAAAAAATAAATAAATAAATTAAAAAAAAAAAAATAGTAGTCTCCGGTTCAATGTGTGCAGTTTTATAAGGAAATGAGCTGGTAAGTTTTATTGAGCATCTTGCAGAACCAGACACAGTTCTTCTGGACTTTGACTTTCGCACTCGCTTCTTATTTTTGCAGCGAAACCCAGCAGCCTTCATTGTGTTTTTATTGTCTGAAAAGTGTCTCTTACGTAATATACTGCTTTCTTTAATAACATACAAACATTTTTCTGTAACATTTCATTTTGTGATAGAAAACTAATGTTTGGGAATCTAAAATGTTTTTTTTTTTTTTTTGTACTGACTTGATAATGTAGACGTCATAAAATAAAAAATCTATAAAAAAAAATCTATTTAGTTTGTACTAAAAAAAAAATAGGGGGCCAAAAACTTTTACACAGTACTGTACATATGTAATTAATGCTTAACTAATTAATTTAGTTGAATGTGTTGACCCTAATAGCTTATATTTGTATATATATTTGTATATAATAATAATAATATTAACAATAAAAATAATAAATAATAATTCATTAGTTAATAATTAATTATTAATTATAATATTTTTACTCTAATGTCTTGGAAAATAAGTTCAGCATCTGTTTTGTTTAAAAAAAGTCCACAAACCGCACTTAATTTTTATCATTTTATTTCTGTACAAATTCTAACAATATTGTGAAAAATACAGCAAACAATAAAAAGAAACACATCATCAGAGATGAAAAGAAATGAAAATAATTCACTACTGAAACAGTAACATTCACACAGACAGCTGAGTGCAAAAGTCTGGAATGTTGGTTATTTGCCTTCCTTTAGTCCCGAGGGTGCACAAACTTTTGCACTCAGCCTCACAAACTGTTGTTTGGATAATAAAGTCGTCTCATGGCAGTCGAATTGTTTTCCTGGATGAAGTGTAGATGAAGATCTGGAACAGAAAGAGCTTCAGTCTGTATCTGAGGAGTCGCTGGAGCTGTTGGAGGAGGAGGAGGAGGAGGATGAAGATGATGAAGCCTGCGTGTGTTTCTTCTTACGCTTCTTCGAGCGTTTCTCTTTCTCTCGTTTTTCCTTTTTGCCTTTCTTCTTGTGGATTTTCTTCTTTTTCTTCCTGCTCACCTCTTCCTCATCATCATCACTGGATAAATGAGACCTGAGAAAAGAAATAATAATAATAAAAAAAACGTAATCACTCACAATACACAATACAATCGTTTCTATAGTAACAGCTCATGGATGGAGTCTCAGTGGTCTGAGGGAAAGCTGTAACTTTTTATGCTGGATTTTAATAACTGAATAATTTATAATGATTACATTGCTGTGTGTGTGTAGAATGTGTATGTAGTATATAGTGTGTGTATATAGAGTGTGTGCATACAGTAGTATGTATATAGTGTGAGAGTGTGTGTAGTGGTTGTATAGTGTGTGTGTATATATATATATATATATATATATATATATATATATATATATATATATATATATATATATATATATACATACATACACACAAACACACACACACAGGTGCATCTCAAAAAAAATTTGAATATCATGGAAAAGATCATTTTTTCCCATAATTTAATTCAAAAAGTGGAACTTTCATATATTCCAGTTTCATTACACATACAGTGAAATATTTCGAGCCTTTTTTTGTTTTAATGTTGATGATTACGGCTCACAGCTCATGGAAATCAAAAATCCAGTATCTCAAAATATTAGAATAAAGAATTTATAATACAGCAATGTGGACCTGAGAAGACTCTAATCAGCTAATTAACTCTAAACACCTTTTTACTCAAAACACCGTTGCTCAGTGGTCCAAGGTCCTCTTTTCAGATGAAAGTAAATGTTGCATTTCATTTGGAAATCAAGGTCCCAGAGTCTGGAGGAAGAGTGGAGAGGCACAGAATCCAAGCTGCTTGAAGTCCAGTGTGAAGTTTCCACAGTCAGTGATGATTCGGGGTGCCATGTCATCTGCTGGTGTTGGTCCACTGTGTTTTCTCAGGTCGAGAGTCGATGCAGCGTCTACCAGGAGATTTTAGAGCACTTCATGCTTCCATCTGCTGACGAGCTTTATGGAGATGCTGATTTCCTTTTCCAGCAGGACTTGGCACCTGCCCACAGAGCCAAAACTACTAGTAACTGGTTTGCTGACCATGGTATTACTGTGCTTGATCGGCCAGCCGACTCGCCTGACCTGAATTTTGTCGAGAGGAAGATGAGAGACACCAGACCCGACGATACAGACCAGCCGAAGGCCGCTATCAAAGCAACCTGGGCTTCCATAACACCTCAGCAGTGCCACAGGCTGATCGCCTCCATGCCACGCCCCATTGATGCAGTAATTCATGCAAAAGGAGCCCCGACCAAGTATTGAGTGCATAAATTAACATACTTTTCAGAAGGTCCACATTCCTGTATTATAAATTCTTTATTCTAATATTTTGAGATACTGGATTTTTGATTTCCATGAGCTGTGAGCCGTAATCATCAACATTAAAACAAAAAAGGCTTGAAATATTTCACTTTATGTGTAATGAATCTAGAATATATGAAAGTTACACTTAAACTTTAAAAGTTCAATTAAATTACGGGGGAAAAAAAAACAAACTTTTCCACAATATTCTAATTTTTTGACTATGCACCTGTACAGTAGTATGTATATAGTGTGTGCATAGTGTGTACAGTATATATAGTGTGTGTGTGTATACAGTATATAGTGTGTGCATAGTGTGTACAGTATATATAGTGTGTGTGTGTGTATACAGTATATAGTGTGTGCATAGTGTGTACAGTATATATAGTGTGTGTGTATACAGTATATAGTGTGTGTATAGTGTGTACAGTATATAGTGTGTGTGTGTGTGTGTGTGTGTGCGCAGTGTGTACAGTATATAGTGTGTGTGTGTGTGTGTGTGTGCGCAGTGTGTACAGTATATAGTGTGTGTGTGTGTACAGTATATAGTGTGTGTGTGTGTACAGTATATAGTGTGTGTGTGGTGTGTGTGTGTACAGTATATAGTGTGTGTGTGTGTACAGTATATAGTGTGTGTGTGGTGTGTGTGTGTGTGCGCAGTGTGTACAGTATATAGTGTGTGTGTGTGTACAGTATATAGTGTGTGTGTGTGTGTGTACGCGCAGTGTGTACAGTATATAGTGTGTGTGTGTGTGTGTACAGTATATAGTGTGTGTGTGTAGTGTGTACAGTATGTAGTGTGTGTGTGTAGTGTGTACAGTATATAGTGTGTGTGTGTAGTGTGTACAGTATATAGTGTGTGTGTGTAGTGTGTACAGTATATAGTGTGTGTGTGGTGTGTGTGTGTACGCGCAGTGTGTACAGTATATAGTGTGTGTGTGTGTGTGTACAGTATATAGTGTGTGTGTGTAGTGTGTACAGTATATAGTGTGTGTGTGTAGTGTGTACAGTATATAGTGTGTGTGTGTAGTGTGTACAGTATATAGTGTGTGTGTGTAGTGTGTACAGTATATAGTGTGTGTGTGTAGTGTGTACAGTATATAGTGTGTGTGTGTAGTGTGTACAGTATATAGTGTGTGTGTGGTGTGTGGTGTGTGTACAGTATATAGTGTGTGTGTGTAGTGTGTACAGTATATAGTGTGTGTGTACAGTATATAGTGTGTGTGTGGTGTGTGTACAGTATATAGTGTGTGTGTACAGTATATAGTGTGTGTGTGTAGTGTGTACAGTATATAGTGTGTGTGGTGTGTGTACAGTATATAGTGTGTGTGTGTGTAGTGTGTACAGTATATAGTGTGTGTGTGTAGTGTGTACAGTATATAGTGTGTGTGTGTGTGTACCTCTTCTTTGCCTTTCGGTGAGATCGCTCTTTACTCCTCTTTTTATGTTTCTCTCTTCGGGAATCTGCAGACACACACACACGACACACTCAGGGTTACACACTCAGGGTTACACACTCAGGGTTACACACTCAGGGTTACACACTCAGGGTTACACACTCGGCTCCTTCAGCTTCTACTCTACAGAGAAACTCATCACACCGGTGAAACAATACGAAGTATAAAACACAAACTGGATTCACTTCTGACACAAACACAGAGTTTCATTGGCTGATGATGTTCCTCAGTTAAACGACGGGTCACCAATAAACAGCGACACTGTTTGTGTATTACATTTCACTCTCTCTCACCGGTGTGATTGCGGCTGTAAGAGGAGCTCAGAGTGAAACATCACCACCCTTGTGTCTGAGATCACTGAAATTTCCTCTCTGGCAATCAGAGCGACACACGATCACTAACTCCTCACAGGATTAACACAAATACAGAATCCTTCACTATAAACATACTGTGTTGTGCTTGCAGTTGTTTGATATCCGTGAGTGCAGAGTATTTTTGTGAAAAAAAGCTCAAAAGGTTAAACGATAAAGACAATTGTTCACAGCCTTCTTTGCTCATATTATAGAATATAATAACAAAGTATACTCTAAAAAGCATAATCTAACAATCAATATGAGTTAACAAGCATAATCAATATGCACAATCAATACTCGAAGTATAATTATAACCATAAAATACATTCTAATCAGACTATAGTCGAAATGTGTACTGAGTCAGACGAATCCTGTGTTTTATTGCACAACGGTTTCCTCCCATGTCAAGAAATTAGGAGTTAGACATTCACCGAGACTGTGTTTTCAACCAAGACCCCTTTGAAGCTTGCTATAAGATAGGACAGAGTGAAAATCGTGTCCTGATAAAACCTTTTTAAAATAATCAAACGATTGCGCATGTGCCACAAATGTGACCTTGTCCTAAGAAAACCTTACAGAACATATCAGTTAACTACGCGTGCGCCACAAATGTAAGATATCATATAGACATGAATAATTAATGAAGGCGACGGAGATTGGTTTGTTTATGGAAAGAAAAGGTTAATACTCCTCCTAGGGATAAGTTTACTGTTTCAGAAAAGTATATAAGGGCATGTGTGTGTTTGCGTACTTCAGACTTTCAAACCCTTTGTCTCTGAAGTTTTTTAAACTTAGGCTGGAGAGATATTTTTTCCACAACAAAATTTACCAACGGTGCCAATATTAACGGAGGGCACTGTATTTACTGTGTGTCAGGGTGGAGTTTTAGAGGAGCTGGGTGGACTTGTGGTGTAAATGTTTTCTTTTGCCTAGAATGGTCTCGGGAAACACTCGCATTTCCATCTGAAACACAAGTTTTCGTTAAAAACAAACAAGACTGGAAGATTTGGAACGTAAATAACGTTCTGCTGAATGTTATACGAGTCAGCTCTCCACGTTCACCTGACCGTCGAACACCTCCTCACTTATTCACACTATAGCATGGAAACTGCATTTTTGATGAAGCAGCGCTTTCCTGTATGTTCCAGTCCTGATTATCGTGTTATTTTTTGTTAACCCACAGCCGGACACTGTTCTGTTCTCCACCTTTAGAGCGGCTGCTCCCGAAGATCTTCTCCTTGTGGACTTCCTGCTGTCCTTCCTCCTCGCTCTCCTCACTGCTCGTACTGCTCACGTCCAGCACGATGTCCTTCCTCGGGTCCACACGCACAAAGTTACGACACTCGAACGTGAGGTGACCGGCTGAGGAGGTAAAGAAAAAGAAGAAAACCCCAAAATGATTCACTCACAGCTCAGTGTAGGCCGTTTAAACACCGTGACGGGACACAAACTCCAGAAATACTCACGATAGCCGCATCTTTTACATCCAGCGCGGATGTTGTCCTTATTCACACCTGCAGGGACATCGTTATGATTAATAATCGGTTATAATTTCCACATGACCTATAACGACTTATAACACACGATACGGCAACGACTCTCCCAGAATTCTGTTCAGCAATCAAAAGTTATTTCTCGTTATCAATATGAATCGTCACCTGTTAAAATACTTTCGCTTTCTACTTCTTTAATGACGTATTTATTATTTATTTATCAATAAAACATTTTTTTTTTACAACGCTAGTCTTTCTATTTAACCATTTTTACACACCTTTATTTTATTCAGTTCAGTTCAGTTCATTTTTATAGCGCTTTTAACAATGGACACTGTCCCAAAGCAGCTTTACAGAAATATTCAAATTCAGGACATAGATTTTAAATTTATGAATTTATCCCCAAAGACCAGCCAGAGGCGACAATGTCTTTTATGTCATTATTAATAATTGATTTTCTACTGCAGCATCCATGAGAGCAAGCAAACCAAGAATCATGAACGTAATACTTAATCTGTTTTTAGATATTTATGTGCTGTGACTCTATATCTATATCTTCTTCTTTATTAATAACCAAACATTCGGTCAAAATATTAAAGTAGACAGCAAATATTAAGATATCTATAAGAAGTGCAGTTTGCTGAGTTGTGTGTTAATTCTATCGGAGTACAGGATTCACACTCAGCTCATATCGCTGCCTGTTTCTATAGTCGGAAATAAAACTACACTCGATCATATAAACAATCTTATTAATTAATAAAGACTATATAAAACAGCTACTCTAATAATCCACACACACACACACACATATATATATATTTAAAAGTTTTACCTGGAAGAGCCATTAACTCGAAATCACTAGAATTTTCGTAAACAGCAGAACTTCCGGTAATGTCTTCAATCCGTCGCATAAACGAGTCCGACAGGAAATATTGACAGGACAGCAAACAGTGCCACTAAAGAAGGCGCTGAACTTATTTATAATCGTTTGCTAAATGTGTATATCATTTATAAATATATAAATTTCATAATTAATAAAGAACACAATTATATTTTATCTTTATTTATATCGTAAAAACATCAACAAAACACAGCTCCGCTAGACGTCAGTTCACCGACTCAATGCGCCGTTCTCACTGTTGTTCCGCATGTTGTAGTAGGGAAGAAAAAAACTGTGACACCATGAATGAATCCTAAATGGCGGCTTATTCTACACCGAAAGCACTACATAGTGTGTAGGAACCTCTATGTCATATCATATGTAGTGCACTTTATTTAGTGAGTGTAGCGTTATTTAGGATTCGACCAGTGATAGACTAACAAACGCAGCACACTTTTCTGTATTTTGCGACGTGTTTTTTGTTTGTAATTCCGTGGTCGCTGTTTATCGGTGTGTTTATTCCGCTTGAAACTAATTTAACAGCTAATAATCCTTCAAAATGAGTAATATTTATATTCAAGAGCCACCAACGAACGGCAAGGTGAGTAGCTAATTAAACAAATGAAGATTTGTGAACATAATATGATGTTTCTCAGCCTGGCTAATGAGACTAACAACAAAAAAAATTAATGTTTTTTTTTTTTTTTAAAACTTAGTTTTCTGGACCAGCTGAACGAAATGTCACACTGAGACATTAGCTTTATATAACTATAATATTTAAGTAAGAAAGGAGTAATAGTAAGCAAAAGTCAAAAATAAAAGCGAGGAGATAAAGTAATGATCATAGTTGTATTAATAACGACCTTATTCCTCCTCTCAGGTTTTAATAAAGACTTCAGCGGGTGATATAGATGTAGAACTTTGGTCTAAAGAAGCTCCTAAAGCCTGCAGGAACTTCATTCAGCTCTGTATGGAAGGTAACTAACACACGTACATTTATCTGTGCACACACACACACACACACACACACACACACAAACACACACACACACCCTGTACATTTACCTGCACGTGTATATATGTGTACATGTATACATATACACACACACACACACACACACACACACTACCTTTATTTATTATGATGTCCGAAGTAATGATTCATTCAATAATATACATTAATAATGGCAATATCTATAAAAACTAATAGAAAAAGAAAAAACCATGACAGTGATAATACAAGTTTATTCCTGTAAATAATAATGAAACAACGCCACCATTTCTGACAGGTTACTACAACGGAACCATATTCCACCGCGTGGTTCCAGATTTCATCATTCAGGGCGGTGATCCGACTGGCACTGGGACCGGAGGGGAGTCCATCTACGGCCGTCCTTTTAAGGTGAGAAAGAGGTGTGGCCTGTATACCTGTCAGTCATCAGTCTCAGTTCTTCTTCATCCTCTGTGTTATATTTTTGGGCACTTTTTCGTGCTTTCTGATGGTGTGTGTGTGTGTGTGTGTGTGTGTGTGTGTGTGTGTGTGTGTGTGTGTGTGTCTCTGCAGGATGAGTTCCACTCCAGGTTGCGCTTTATCAGGAGAGGTCTGGTGGCGATGGCTAATGCCGGACCTCACGATAACGGCAGTCAGTTTTTCTTCACTCTGGGCCGAGCCGACGAACTCAATAACAAGCACACTATATTTGGAAAGGTGACTTTTTACACACACACACGCGCACACACACACACTCTTTCAGCAGGATAATGCTCCCTGACACACTGCAGACATTGTTCAGGAACGGTTTGAGGAACATGACAAAGAGCTCAAGGTGTTGACTCGGCCTCCAAATTCCTCAAGTCGACCTACACAATATTAGGCAGGTGGTTTTAATGTTATGGCTGACGGGTGTATATCAGCCTTTAGAGATAATCCGAGTCACATGAAAAGTATTTGAGTATTTATTCTGTGCTGATGTTGTAAGAAATAAATGACGCACCTGTTTCTTCCAGGTGACGGGTGACACGGTGTACAACATGTTACGCTTAGCGGAGGTGGAGTGCGACGGCGACGAGCGACCGCTAAAGCCACACAAGATCAGATCTACAGAGGTACGTCCAGGTCTGATCTCTGGAGCGTCTGATAGTCTGTGAGATGTTTTGTAAAGCAGCTGTCTCCTCTTCAACAGGTCTTACATTCTCCCTTCGATGACATCGTGCCTCGTGAGACACGAGTCAAGAAAGAGAAACACAAAGAGGAGGGGAAGAAATCTCAGTCCAAGGCAACGAAGTGAGAGAGCATGCGCACGCGTTTTTGTGTGTTTGTGTGTGTGTGTGTGTGTGTGTGTGTGTGTGTGTGTGTGTGTGTGTGTGTGTGTGTGAGAGATTATCACTGATAAGAACTAAAACTCCAAACTCAGAGTGGAAGTCTAATGCTGCGTTCATGACCAAGTGGGAACTGTGAAGCTTCCGAATTCCCAGTAGGAAAGATGCGTTTGTACGGCTCGTAATTCCAACTCGGAAAGTTTTCCAAGAGCTCTGAATTTTCCGAGTTGTGATTCCGTGACGTCACTTCAACATGGCGGCGCTCATAATGAAAAGTTGGAAGAATTAACAGCGTGATTTAAGGCTTTGTCTGTATTAGAAATGAAAATACTGGGTCGATACTTTAATGACCGGCTTTCTGAAAGATTTGTTGATCAGACTGCTCTTTCATGTCATTTTCAGCACCACTAACAGTAAATAATCACATCACCACTTTAAAAATAAAAAAAGGACCAATCAAATAACTCTTTAATTCCAGGTTTTCGAGTTTTAAACACAGCATAAGAGCAGATGTTCGACTCTGTCATTAAACAAATGTTTAAATGACACGACTGTAAAACAGAAATGTGACTCTGTCGGTGTTCAGATCAGACACACGTGAGAGAAAATCTTCCCAAAGCTGCTCTTATGGACTTCTGATGTTCTAAAAAGTAGATCCGGCTACTTGGCACTTTCCTGAAGGTTTTGTGGTATCCATGCGCCTTTGCAGACACACAAGTACCACAAGATTCTTCCCTCTGAAAAAGTAGTGCCATCTTCAATTATATACAAACACCCTTAACTGAAGAATTTAATGAAAAAGTTGCCCATTGACTTCCATTCTATGTGAGTTTGGAGTAAAAGGAATACAAAGTGCTGGAGTTTATTAATTATTATTATTATTATTTATTTATTATTATAAATACTAAAGGGGTCTCTTGATGGTTTTTCATGATTATTCTTTCTTTCTGATCAGGAATTTCAGTTTGCTGTCATTTGGTGAGGAGGCAGAAGAGGAAGAGGAAATGGTCACTCAAGTCAGCCAGGTGAGCTTTTATATTTATATTTATATTTATATTTATATTTATATTTATATTTGACCTCAGATGTAGTCGATCAGCTGAGAAACGTTTGGACTTTGACGTTTTCCGCTATAGTTTTTTTTTTTTTTTTAATATCATAATTGAGCTTCAAGGTTAGCGACATCTGTTTCCCAATTTTTTTGGACCCGCTGTAAAATATGGAGGTGAATCAGTGACACTTGTGAAGATTGATCTTCATTCATTCAATTCCACCAGGTACCAGAACGTTTTTAGCGCAAAACCTGGTTGCCTCTGTCAGGAGGTTAGGACTTGCGTGCAGGTGAATCTTTGAACAGGAAGATCTCACAAATACACGTTTAAATCAACACAGAAATGTTTGCGGGACACAAAAACACTATCAATCTCTCTGATCCATCTCTCAATCTTCGGATTTGGACCCGAAAAGCAGAATTAAAGAGCATGTCCACGTGCACACACCTGAGGATGTGAAGAAATGTTTCAAATTGTGCATGGACGAGGGTCTGAGATCTTCAACCTGGTTAGATCTCACAAAGAGAGAGAGTTATTCTCTCCTGAGGACATGGAGCGTAACCAAAAATCTAACCTGAAGGGTGCCAAGAATTTTTTTAAAAAAATTGGCAGTACAATGGCATTAAAATGTAATTTTTAATGCCAAATGAAATTAAACAGCAGCCTCCCCGTATAGATTTAAGCTCAAGAGCACTTGTTGCACATATATAAATTTTAATAAAGGGTGTCCATACTTTTGTTTTCGCTGTAAGAGCGATTTATTTTTGGGTTCTTGGTGTAATCGTTATGTGTGAATACGTTTTTTCTTACAGACCATGAAAGGGAAAAGTAAAAGCAGTCATGACCTTCTGAAGGACGACCCCAAGCTGAGCTCCGTTCCCGTGGTGGACAGGTGATCAGACCTCAGACGCTCTCATTACCTCATATTTTATACATTTTTATACAATTTCTAGTGCGTATATTTGTTATTTTGTTTTTCTGTAGTGTAGATGGAGGTCATGTATAGACATATAGACGCTGGTTATAAGAACTGATTTTTATTTTCACAGCAAAACAAGTCCGGGGGACACTTCAGAGGTGTGTGCTCCTTTATTATTATTATTATTATTATTATTATTATTTATTATCATCTTATTGCTAGAAATTAAAACGGTCCCTCTCTCTGCTTTCTATCCTGCCGTCCAGGGAGATGATGAAACACAGGACCAGGATGATGATGATGATGATGATGATGAGGACATAAGGATGAGGAAGAAGGAAATGAGAGAGCGCATCTCAAAGAAGCTGAAGAAAGTGAAGGCGGAGGAGGAGAAGTCTGAGGCTCAGGAGGAGACGGAGAAGAAGAGCAGTCGCAGGTAAGAGCTCGTTTCTGAAGCTCAGGAGTTAAACCTAACCTTTATTCTCTGATATCTGATCCGAGAGCGTCTTTCTCACTTGCTGATTGAACACATTTTTTAAATAAAATTTCATTACTAAAAAGCTTTTACGTTGTCATGTTAAAGGTGTAACTCCTCTGGGGTCCTACAGGGGGCAGTAGCGCTGCAGTAAACGGTGAAAACATGCGAGTCTCGTAACACTCATCACTGTAAATTATTCCGAATGTTACAGTAAGAAATATCAGTCCAGAATAAAACATAAAAGCATGTTTTCTCCACCGATTAAACGTTACGGATGCTGTTAGACACAACTCAGAGGTTTACTTCATATTACAGATATATATATATATATGTATGTGTGTGTATGTATGTATGTATGTGTGTGTGTATGTATATATATATATATATATATATATATATATATATATATATATATATATAAAGTAGTATGTGTTGTGCGTGTGATATCACAGGGAGTGTTTACACATTTTTAAAAAATAAATATTTTGCAGCAAATATCAGTTCCGTGTTTTTAATTTCTCTATTCAGCAACTGAAACGGAAATAAAAAGTCAAATTAACTTAAATATAGACTTGTTGTAATTTAAAAAATGATTTCAAGGTGAAGATATTCTTAAACATTCTGTTTACATGCTGTTCTCCTTTTGTAGCTTTATCATACATATGTACTGGAGTTCTGGATTCTGATTGGTCAGAAGGTGTTGATTAGTTTTCTATAATGGCAGCTCTGACAGCAGCGCAGGTTTATATTAACGCGCTGGTTCTAATACGTTATCGTTTCTATAGTAACTGAGTGTACGGCGGACGCTGCACAGATAATAAACAGATGAATAAGTCGTTGGTATGGTGACGTTTTCTTGAACGTTTATGGAAGGAGTCTCCAGTGTCAGAGCTTTGTAACAGTCAGAGGTAAAGCTGTAAAGTTTTCCGACATCTTCAGGACAGAGGAGTTTACGCTTCTTTGCGGTTTCTCTGTAACACGACAAGCTGCGATTATTATTATTTTTTTTTGTCTTATTAACTTGAAGAGAGAGAATAAAGAGAGGGAGAATAAAGAAAGAGAGAATAAAGAGAGGCTGGTGAGGGAACGACTGTTTACAGCTGCTATAACGTAAGTGACAACAGGAACTAACTGTAAAATGTCTGGATAAAAAGTGTCATGAGTCGTTCATTAATAAATGAACATTATAATTGTCGGTAAGTTGCTGTGGCGTAAGAGAAATAAAACACTCGGGGACGTGCTGTTATAGGAAAGTAATCCACCTCAGGATGGTAACGGTGGCTCTGCTTCATCACTCCACCCTGTTTATTTCTTATTTAACGACCTGCTCTTTAGTGTTAGTGAAATCCTCAATGCTTCATCAGACCTGGCTTTATTATTATTATTAGCGCTGAATCTGGTTTAAACAATAGAACTGCCTGAAATGAACATGGCCTTTGCTCTCGTTAGTGTTTTGGACGTGACTCTGTGTGTTTTGGGGTTTGTTTTATGACTTGTGTGTGATTATGAGCTCGGTCTTGTTTAGATTTTGGCTCGATGTACGAAAAAATAAGAACAAAGAGGACACTTCTAACCCCAAAAACCCGTCTGTTTCATCCCCTGGGACGTGATGTATACGAACACCATTTAATTCTCATTTCATTAAACAGAGCTCAGCTGAGATGTGTTGGTGTGTGTGTGTGTGTGTGTGTGTGTGTGTGTGTATATATAATATAATATAATATGTACACACACACAGTGAATGTGCACTCTTTAGGGCCTTCTCAGTCGGTGGTGCTAACGAGCTCTAATGACACTTATAACCCAATCTGGCAACCCTGACCTGTGTAATTTTGTCTTTCTCACAGTGAATAATAGTGAATAGGCTTTTGTAATTTAAAAAAAAATTCTGTTTGGGCACCGAAGTGTTTTTCGACACCCCGTCTATTCCTGACTTAATGCACAAACACTCATTATATTTAATCATGAAGAAAACAGGGGGAAAATGTTGCTTTTTTTTCTCTTCCACATCACAGGAGGGAGTGTTGGGAAAACACACGACGAATGACGAGAGTGACAAGAATCGATATTCGTATAATCTACAATCACATAAACATGTTCTGCTCAATATTTACTGCCCCTCTGGATGGGTCATTAGGGATCTAAATCTACATCCGGATTCCTGTAAAGAGGTTTTCTGACTATGTTTATTGTTAAAAGACGTCTAACGTTGTTCTCATACTGGTTCCGATACCACACGATGCTCTGTGACGGTGTGATCCCGGTGTACCTCGGGCGCTGTAACGAACAGACGACGGCGATCTGGACGTATTTTCACGATGAATGATCAAAGCAGGACAGACTGCACACTGTGAAATTATGAAGAGGAGGAACTACAGCATCCTCTCACAATACAAGTCACCGGATAAAACATCTTCATGGTGTTTAAACGGCGTGTCTAATTAGCGTCCATGGAGCAGTGAAGTGAAGCGTGCAGAGAAACTCTCTCGCGTGTGTGTGTGAGAGAGAGAGAGAGAGAGAGAGAGAGAGAGAGAGAGAGAGAGCACTTCAGTTCAGCGAGCACTGAGCACTGAGACGCCGTCTACACTCAGGTGATACGGATGTGTGTGTTCAGGTCGGCCGTCCTCACGCTCTCTATTAAACACACTGTTTAAACACCATAAACATCTTAAACATGAGGAGCTCATCGCTAACAGCACACCGACAACAACCAACACACACACACACACACGCGAATGGCTTATCATCCGATCGGCTGTTTGTCAGTGTGAATAATTTTCCAGTCATAATAAACTGGCCCCTGTACTTATTGAGCAGGATGAAGTAATGGCCAGCCATCCCTCAACGGCCTGCTGGTCTGATTGACAGCAGGCGAAATGCAGACAGACCGTAGAATATTAAACACAAGCATAATGTTTGGCTACAAGGCTCGTAACCCAGCGCAGCGGTTTGTCTTGGCCGGGAATCAAAGGCTTGGCTGGTGTGTTACGGTGTTGGTGCGGGACAAAGAGGGCATTGTTGCAGCACCGACTCGTTTCCCAGCGAGGCTTTTCAGGAGCTCTAGAGGTGCACAGAATGTGCTTTGGTGGCCTCTGACTGCTGGAGAGGATCTTACACCACAGACTGTGTGAGGCGGAGTTACTGTGTGAGGCGGAGTTACTGCGTCCCTGCTGAACCGATTCTTACAGGGTCGGGGGTCTTAGAAAAATTGGAATTGGAAGAAAGGTGATTGAGCCTGAATTTATATTGCGGTGTTCACTGTTAGAGTAAAATACATGACTTTATTCCTCTTATACAACAACAATTTGCTATCGATTACAATTATTTTTTTATTGAACAACGACACGTCATACTTTTTATGCTTCGGAGAAACGAGTTAGTTCGTGTTCTCGCTTACGTTATAGCAGCTATAAACAGTCATTCCCTCACCAGAGTCTCTTTATTCTCTCTCTTCAAGTTAATAAGACAAAAAAAAAACCCGTCCTGAAGATGTGGGAAAACCTACTCAAAAAGTCACAGCTTTACCTCTGACTGTTACAAAGTGCTGACACTGGAGACTCCTTCCATCAACGTTACATAAACACGTTTCTCTTTACAGAAAACCATTTTTTCAATCACTTCTTTAGTCCCTGTGAATGAGCTGTTACTGTAGAACGAGCGCATTAGTATAAACCTGCGCTACTGTCAGAGCTGCTGTTATAGAGAATTAATCAATACCTTCTGACCAATCAGGATCCAGAACTCAGCAGGAACATGGGATTAAAACACACAACACAAACCCGCTGTACGCGCTCTTAATATAATAATAAACAGATGAGCTTTAATTAAATCTGAATTCATGCACAATAACAAAATAGCGGTTTGTATAACGTGAAGAAATTCAGGATCGTTTCCTGTAAGTCAGTGAACCGGTGGTGTACACTGAGGGAGCAGAAACCTGCTTCAAAGTGTGTTTTTTCACTTGAAGGTCTATTTTAAATCAAACTTTTTTTTTTTTTACTACTCCCTTAACATATTGATCACATTTAACTTTACAGCGTGCGCTACCCAAAAAGAGGTAAACACTTAATAAACACTTAACGTCGCCGTCGTTGTCAGTGACTGAGAGTCTGGAGGCCTTTCTTTTGTGGGGAATTAATGAAAAAACATGTCGGAGGCGAGTCCCGGCGCGGCAACGCGGTAGCCGCCACTTTGGTTAAACGCGACGGGGCATGACTGAGGAAGCAAAACGCTTCCATATGGCTTTGGGACGCGGCGTTTACGGCTTCTGCTGGCAGGCCATACGCTCTTCATAATTCCTCCTGCCTCACATGTAGGATTCGATTAGTGAAAAACAAAGTGTTTTAGATTATAGATTTGGTGCAGATCACGTCCGTGTGCAGCAGCAACGCACACACACACACACACACACACACACACACACACACACACACACGCACGCACGCACGCACACGTTACTTTATTTTACACCAAAGCTGCTATAACGTAAGTGACAACAGGAACTCACATGTTTTACAAGCATTAAATGTTTGGATAACAAGTATGCTGTGTTCTTTAATTAATAAATAAAATGTAATTGACTATTTTCCCAAAACAGCAATTTAACAACAAAGTAATTCCGCTTCATTGCGCAACACCCTGTTGTGGATTAGTTTCCTAGAACAGCATGCCCCCAGCGGTTTTATTTTCTGTAATTTTATTAACTGTACTATTAAAATCATCTCAAAATAGCCAGTCAGCGTTTGCTTAACTGTCGAAAAATGACTAGTCGATATACTTTAATTAAATAAATAAAAAAACTGGTCAGCTAGTGACATTAATACACATTGAACAGGGCGTGGCTTAGGACCCAGTGATATTTTATTAAATGTTGTTTTTCGGGTGTTTTAGATTTAATAAATTTAAGCCTAGAGAGCTATTGCTTGACATCTCACTGTAAGTGAACTAAACATTCAGTAAATAATATTTAATTTATTAGCATTTCACACTTTTATAATTACATGTAGTTACATTATTTGGTGTAGACTGTAGTTTTATTAAAAAGTGTTTGCTAACCCAGATTTAAAGCCTGGATATAAAGTATATTAGCAGAGAGTCTAATAATAAACACTAATGATGCACTTGGTATTTGCAAAACACAAGCGTAAGCAGTCTGAGAATAACACCAACAATAATAGAAGTTAGCTGTTGGAGTTCAGTGACATGTTTATTCTTTATTTATAAAATTCTTTATTTGAATTAAATATACTGGAAAAATGATGCTTTCTCAAAATTGATTTTGCCTGTTTTTTTTGGTGAACAGCTAATGAGTCTGAGGGTCATTTTTTAGTCTGGAGCCGTGGATAATTACTGGCTTATAGAGCGCTCGGTGAGTGGTATGCACATTTTCTAAGAGGAAAGATCAGCCGAGCCGATGATAAATTCCCGAACAGACCTGCGATATGTTCAGTGGTTATAGGAGTCTATAAGTGTGCTCTGGATTTAGCTTGTCGTTAAAGCACGGTTAGCGAGCTTCATTACCGACTGATGGATGTGGAAAATGTGCCACCTGGTTAAAGCGGCCATCTGAAAATCCATCTTATTTTTACCAAAGGTGGAATTACGGAGTGTGGAATGATGGAAAAATGATTTAGCTCCTCGATAAGTACGGAACTGTGAGCAGAAATAGAGAAGGAGGTGCAGCACCGAGAGAAAGACTTGATTAAATTAACAGGAAGAAGGAACAGGTATTATTACAAAATTAATAATAGGCTATATATAATAAGTATAAAATAAGAATAATTATTATAGGGTGTGTTCAAAAAGTCCATCAACAAAATGGATTAAAAAATATGTGATGCCTGTATTTACCATTTATTGTGACTTTATATTTGCGTAATACAGTGTTAACTTTCCCTGGTTTATTGATTTCAGCACATATTTAGCTATATATTTCCTGTCTGATCAGTCTGTGTGTTTAATGTAATGAGATAAGAAAATAAAAGGAGCAAAAATCTCACTGCTCTAATAAATATAAATTATACTACATACTGTTACTTACTACACCTTTAATTTGCTCACTACACCTTTAATTAACGTTACTGTTACTCACTACACCATTAATTTACTCACTACACCTTTAATTTACCCACTACACCTTTAATTTACCGACTACACCTTTAATTTAATTACCAATTACACCTTTAATTAATGTTACTGTTACTTAATACATCTTTAAATTGCTCACTACACCTTTAATTTACTCACTACACCTGTAAATTACTCAGTACGCCTGTAAATTACTCACTACACCTTTAATTTAAATACCAATTACACCTTTAATTAACGTTACTGTTACTCACTACACCTTTAATTTACTCACTACACCATTAATTTACTCACTACACCTTTAATTTACTCACTACACCTTTAATTTACCCACTACACCTTTAATTTAATTACCAATTACACCTTTAATTAATGTTACTGTTACTTAATACACCTTTAAATTACTCACTACACCTTTAATTTACTCACTACACCTGTAAATTACTCAGTACGCCTGTAAATTACTCACTACACCTTTAATTTAAATACCAATTACACCTTTAATTAACGTTACTGTTACTTACTACACCTTTGAATGACTTGCCATACCTTAATTTACTCACTACACCATTAATTTAATTACTAATTACACCTTTAATTAACGTTACTGTTACTCACTACACCTTTAAATGACTCACCGCACCTTTAATTTACTCACTACACCTTTAATTTACTCACTACACCATTAATTTAATTACCAATTACACTTTTAATTAACGTTACTGTTACTCACTACACCTTTAATTTACTCACTACACCTTTAATTTACTCACTACACCTTTAATTTACTCACTACACCATTAAGTTAATTACCAATTACACCTTTAATTAACATTACTGTTACCCACTACACCTTTAATTTACTCACTACACCTTTAATTTAAATACCAATTACATCTTTAATTAACGTTACTGTTACTTATTACATCTTTAAATTACTCACTACACCTTTAAATTACTCACCACACCTTTAATATAAATACCAATTACACCTTTAATTAACGTTACTGTTACTTACTACACCTTTAAATGACTTGCTATATCTTTAATTTACTCACTACACCATTAATTTACCCACTACACCTTTAATTTAATTACCAATTACACCTTTAATTAATGTTACTGTTACTTATTACATCTTTAAATTACTCACTACACCTTTAAATTACTCACCACACCTTTAATATAAATACCAATTACACCTTTAATTAACGTTACTGTTACTTACTACACCTTTAAATTACTCACCACCTCACTACACCTTTAAACTACTCACTGCACCTTTAAAGAACATTAATCAGACTATTGACAGTGCTGCTTTTCCAGGAGTGTTTTTCATTGTGTGAAGTTCTTCATTCCTGCAGTGACAAACAGTTTGTGTGGTTGGTGTACTTGGTGTTGTTGGTGTTGTTGGTGTTGTTGGTCTAGTTTGTGTGCTTCCTGATCAGACCTTTAACCAGCTTCTCTTTTTTTGGAATATTTTCAGGATGTAGCTTTCGGCTGTATGCTAGCTGTCGTGCTCAGGCTGTTCATTTCTTGTCAGTTACTGACCTGGGATGAACCAAGACAGATTATTTCATTCGGTTTATGGAGTGCATTTGGATAATGGAGCAGCTCTGTAGTGCCGCATCAGCATTCATTTGATGTGATGAATTATTCCTCGTTACTGTGTTTATTCAGAACTGGGGATGTTTTTTGTGTTATTGAATTGTTCAGGCTGGTGTGTACGGGTGGTGCAGACTGCAAGCAGAAACCTGCAAAACTAATTTCCTTAACTGTCCAAGCTGAAATGTGATCTGTTATTATACACACACTCTGCTTTATCCATCCACTTCAGGGACGCCGAGGACGCCGAGGACACCGAGGACGCGTCTCTTCTCTCTCCGCTCGGCTATAATTATATAACAACCATAAAAACGCTTAACCTTGTAAAGTCGGAAAGACAAGACGAGGAGCAGTGTTTCTGATGAACTGATCAGTGATTTTAAAGACCGGAGACAGACAGACAGACTCTGTGTGAGAGAGAGAGAGAGAGAGAGAGAGAGAGAGAAATGAAGGGACAGACAGGCAGAGAGAAATGGAGAGAGAGAAAGACAGAGAGACAGAATGTAAGGGGAGAGACAGTCGGACAGAGAGAGATGATGAGAGAGACAGACAGAAAAGACAAGACAGACAGACAGACGGATGGAGAGAAACAGAAAGGAAGGGACGGTCAGTCAGTGAGGGAGAGACAGAAAGGACAAGACAGGTAGTCAGACGGAGAACGGGATGGAGAAAGACAAAAATGAAGACACAGTTAGACAGATGAGAGAGAGAGAGAGAGGTTAAGGGAGACGTTGAGAGACAGACAGTTATTGCTCTACAGCCAGTCAGTGTGTGTTTTGCTTATGAACAGTAAATCATGATCAGCTCTGCAGGTTTCTCTTATTAAAAGGTCCTGAGTGGCGAGGTCCTGAGTGGCGAGGTTCCGAACGACAAGGTTCTGAACGGTGAGGTTTTTAGTGTCGAGGTTCTGAGTGGCGAGGTTCTCCTGCAGAACTACACCCTGAGTGACAGCGAACCCGTCCTGTGCCTCACACTTACAGCCAAACCGAGTTGAGAAACGACAGTCGCGGTCCTGCTGAATGGCTGTCATTGTAACTCTGTGTGTGTGTGTGAGAGTGTGTGTGTGAGAGTGTGTGTGTGAGAGTGTGTGTGTGAGAGTGTGTGTGTGAGAGTGTGTGTGTGAGAGTGTGTGTGTGTGAGTGTGTGAGAGTAGACACAGTCTGGTTCCTCTCTTCCCTCTTTATTAACATCAATACTTTCATTCCTCAATGAATTTTCTGTTTTTCTCTCTAACTCTCTCACTTTACTCTTTCATTTTCCCTCCTTCTCTCTCTCTCTCTCTCTCTCTCTCTCCTTCTCCTTCGCTTTCTCTCTCTCTTAACAAACTAACGAGACTCAACGAGAATCATTTTTTTAAGAGTATGACCCTGTGACTACAACCATCCTAAAAAAAAGATAAACCTCTTTTAGAACCTTACAACCACTGATTATTCAGAACAGCATTTCTTTAGAAGAGTGCAGACACACAGGCTGGAGATCTTTGAGATCTTTGAGGGTTTGAGATCTTTTACGAGTCGTTACACTCGTAACTATCTCGGAAGTGTTTGTAGGAGAACCGAAACGCTGGATTGGGAATTTGGTAGAACTGATTGAACATTGAGTTTCTTCTCTAAACCTTTTTCTGCATCTCTGGATGAAGAAGCTGTTGGACTTCACCTGAGGAACAAAAGAATATTTCATGTTGAAGATCTCACCGCTTTAGGGAGGAATTTGTTAAACCCTGAGGAGAGAATGAGCAGGTGTTCTCTCTCTCTCTCTCTCTCTCTCTCCCTCTCTCCCTCTCTCTCCCTCTCTCCCTCTCTCTCCCCTTCATTTCTGCTTTTATTGGCACAGAGGCCAGGTACCCATTGTTTTGCTGTTGCCATGGATACGCGGTCCTTGTTTTGTAAAAGGTAGCGTGTCAAGGCAGGCTGTTATCACTGAGGTGCTTCCACATGTAATCCGTGGCTTCTCCTGAGAGCGGGATGATCACGGCTTCGTTTTCCTCTCATGTGGTATTTTTTTTTTTTCTTTCTTGTTTTTCTTTTAAACCAAATGAAAAGCTTCGATGTTTATTTGGAAACGATGAGCAGCTTCCTCAGGGTTGCCAGGATCATGTTTTGAAAGGGTGGCAGTTTATTTGGCAAATAATCAGAATGAAATCGAAACGATTTCTGCGAACATACAGTAGGCTTTGGCAAACAAAGGGAAAGTGTAAGTGCAGAAAGGGCGTCTATGATGTACAGAACCATTTCTGTTTCAGTGAGAACCGTACTGATATTACAGCGACTCGGGTCCGAATGTATTGGAATGGACCCCCGATGTTAGCAATCGTTCATTCTGTGCGTCAGGATACCGGGGTTTAAATAAGGAGGAAAATATCACAAAGATTGGAGGGAAAGGGGGATTATAGGTTGGAACATAATAAAAGGATGTAATAGAAATGCGTGCGCACCCCGGTGACCCCGTTTCCCTGAGAAGGAGAAAGAAGAACTTCACTCACGTTTCTTTTGCAAAGGTTTGGGTGTAGTTGCAGGTCATTTTGTGCGGTGTTTTTTTTTTTTTTTTGTATTTTTATTTTATTATTATTTTTTTAATATAGATGTATTTGTGGTAGAAATGTTGTTGAGACCTGGCAACCCTGGTTATGAGGCTGCATTGGAGGCGTGACCTCAGACAGGCGTTAATTTAACACTAGTTATTTTGCAGTGTGTGACTCTGACACGGCGGTGAATCGGCGTGCCGTGTAGGTGCTCGTTTATTTTGTTTGCGTTTCCATTTCTTTGCTAATACTTGGTTCAAATTGATCCCTAAATGCCAGGGACATAATATTAAGCTAAGCTACATTCGGCCACAGCCCACTGACGTTGTACAACACGGTGCTGTTATTGGATTTTTTTTGCCTGTGGAACGTTGAAACTTGTTTTTGCTGCAGGACGATGAGAAGGTTCCTTTAGTTTGCATCGGGTGGGGTTCTTGTCCAAGTGAAGGGTTTTGGGGTTTTAGTAAAATTCGACGTACAACTTGGCATTTCTTTTATATTCAAGACTCAAGAACTTTGTACAACGAATTCTCACAGATGGCTCAGTAGAAAATAACATTAAGACTAGTGTAATATATTATACATATAGAGATATATGTCTATAAATATGTGTATAAAATAAGCTTTATAAAAAATATTGTTTCTAGAACACAATGCACACAACTTTTTAAAAGCTGAAATACATTTTTATTCCAATTTCACCTCCTAATGAACAATAGACGTGGGCCTAGACAGTTTAATGGCTTCAGAAATGTATATAGAAACTAGGAATTGGTTTATTGACCATTTGTTGAAATTTTAAAAATTAAAAATGAGAGATTCAACATCCAGGATCAGTACCGGGTCGATACCAGACATCGGACCCGAGAGAGAGAAAATAAAAACCCTATAAATTTGATTCAATCCTGACTGAAATTGGATTTGGAGAAGAAATTTTGACACGTAAAGATTTGATTCATTACTTAGTTTAGATTTTTTAAAATGATATTTAAGCTGTTCCTGGATTTTTAAGAGCTTCAGTTAAAAAATTGTACATTTTAAAGCTTATTAGGTTTTTAAAGAAAGGTTATTGGACGGGTATCGGCTGAAGCTCAGGGTTTCGCTGTCAGTAAAGGTATTGGAAAAGAAAAAGTGGTATCATACCATCTCTAATAAAAATGCAATAATGTAGTAAAAATGCTTCCGCGGACCTAAAACAAGTTTTTTTGAGAACCAACAAGGTGCATCCATGAAAATCATCTCTCTATATTTCTGACCAATCACAGAAAACTCCCACGTGTAAAGTGAATCAAACCGAAACCAAGTGAACATACGATGTCATAAAACATCAGAAATGTGTGCAAACACACTGGATGAAGAGGCAGAGTCAGTGAGAGAGAGAGAGAGAGCGTGTATCATGGACAACTCGGTTTGGAGTGAACCGTCACCTCCATGTTCTCTCTCCAAACAAACCAGCCTCTATGGACGACTCTAGAAGCTTCAGCAGTGGCAGGATGCATGAAGGATCTTTACTGAAGAGTGTGGACTTTCTGGGTTCCGTATTACATTTGTGAAGCGACCACTGATCGGCCTCCGTCTGTAGTTTCAGCTCTGCGTGAAGAAGATAAAAAGTGCTTGTAGTCACTCAGTAAAGCGTTCCTGTGAGCTCTGTTAAACATCTCTTGCTCCTGTACTGAAGTTTCCCCTGCTGAGGCCCTGGAGAGCCGAGGACAGGGCGGTCAGAGTCCGGCAAACTCCAACAGGAGGAACATCAAAGACCTGCAGGAGTGTGTGTGTATGTGTATGTGTGTGTGTGTGTGTGAGTCAGCTCAAAAGAAGCAGATGGGATGAACAAAGATGGTCATTGTTAGTGCACGTCTCTGGGGTGTTTCTGGGCTCAGATCCTGAACTCAGCAGCTTTACCTGCACTCTGTAGTCATGTTTAAACCTGAAAGCCAAACATAGCCATCAGGTCCTGGGTGTAAGTTATTATTATTATTATTATTATTATTATTATTATTATTATTCCCAAATATTAGATACCTGCTCTGCAGACTCAGTGCTCTCCATCAGTAATTTTCAAGGGTTATCTTTACGTTCGTAAGACTTCGTAAAACATAGACATGCACAAGGAACCCAAGATAATGAGGCGTGCTGTTACAGGACAGAGTTACCGTTACTAGCTCCAGGTTTATTTCCAATAACAGTACATCCCCGAGTGTTTTATTCCTCTTATACCACAGCACTTTACCCACAATTATCATTTTTAATTTATTAAAGAATAACACATCATACTTTTTACGTTATAGCAGCTATAAACAGTCGTTCCCTCACCAGCCTCTCTTTATTCTCTCTCTTTATTCTCTCTCTTTATTCTCTTTCTTTATTCTCTCTCTTTAGTCTCTCTCTTTATGCTCTCTCTCGAAGTTAATAAGACAAAAAAACGCAGCTTGTCGTGTTACCGAGAAACCGCAAAGAACTCCTCTGTTCTGAAGATGTCGGGAAAACTTACAGCATTACCTCTGACACTGGAGTCTCCTTCCACAAATGTTAAATAAATAACAGAAAACTTCACAATATCAGCGATTACATGCGTTTTTAAAATCTGTTTATTATCAGTGGCGCGTTCGCCGTACACGTCCCTATGAATGAGCTGTTGCTATGGAAACAATAACGTATTAGATTAGAACGCGCGCATTGATATAAACCTGCGCTGCTGTACAGAGCTGCTGTTATAGAAAACTAATCAACACCTTCTGACCAGTCAGAATCCAGAACTGACTACACAGTTGCACTTTATATCAGGTATCATACAGTTAAAGAAGGGATTTATTTATTTATAATCGCACTATCCGGTGTCACCCAGATGAGGATGGGTTCCCTTTTGAGTCTGGTTCCTCTCAAGGTTTCTTCCTCATATCGTCTCAGGGAGTTTTTCCTCACCACCGTCACCTCTGGCTGCTCATTAGGGATAAATTTATCGATTTAAAATTTAGATCCAAAATTTACGTATCTCTGTAAAGCTGCTTAGTGACGATGTCTATTGTTAAAAGCGATATACAAATAAAACTGAATTGAATTGAATTGAACTCAGCATGTAGTATTGTTGGTGAAAATTTAAATAATGACATGGGGGGGAAAGGTGCTGTTTATTTATTTATTTCTAAATAAAAAAAAGAACGTTGGTGGAATTTGCTGAAAAAGTCCTTTAGTCGGCTAAAATTGCAGGAGGGTAAAAGACTAAAACTAAACGTGAATTAGCTGGAGAAATGAGCACTATTGGCTCTGTAAGCTTCGGTTACGCGTTAGCTACGTTATCTTTGTAACTCCAGAACCAAAACAGATTTTACTGTCCAAACATGTTGTAGCTCCTCCATTACATTCGGATTAAAGAGCAAAGTGAACGTGAACAGAACAGTTCTACTAAAACTCCCACGCAAACATGCAGGTGCAGAGCGACGATGCAGATCTTCTCCACGTTCAGTAAAAGAGAGAACACAGTGGAACGTAGCGCTGGTGTTGAGTTTTTTTTATTATTTTTTTTATATCTCTCGGAACAGATAGTGTAGAACAGAGAATCGAGAACACGAGGACGCCGTGCCAGCGTCTCCAGAGCCGAACTCGCACCCCTTTCCGGCTCAACCTCTGGCGTCGCAATTAACGGTTAGTGAGCGTTCACATAAAAGGAACAAGCACCTCGGGCAGAGAACCCAATCTCCCCCTGTCCCTGTGTGTCGGGAGCTGATATGTACACTAAAGGTACGAATCGCTCTAATAAATCGACTGGCGCCTTATTAGAGCGAGTGTTCTGCGTGGCTTCCAGGCAGGCCGGGGTTCTGGCACTGCTAGCAAGGATGCTGCGGCTAGAGCCGTAAAACTCGAGCTGAGAACATCTCGCATCCTTAAGACAGGAAAAAATTAGTGAGAAAAATAAAAAGATGTCGAGAAGGGAAAATACTCTGAAACTGTATTTTAGCACTTGTGTTTTGTCGGTATCTAAGAACCGTGTTCTCTAACCGTTAACACACAGGAGAAGGGAGAGAACCCGAGGCAGGAGTGTGACGGATCTCCGAGAGCCGAGCCAACACATCCATCACCACACAATAACAATGTTGTTACAGTGCTGATATACGAGCTATAATAACAAACAACACTTTATCAGATTTGCTTTCACCTGTCTCACACTCGAGGTAATAAACCTCCGGAGAGAGAGAGAGAGAGAGAGAGAGAGAGAGAGAGAGAGAGATCAGTGTTCTCATTGTACTCGGAGACACGCCTGTTCTCACGCGGAACCACATTAAAGCAAAGCACAGAGACGGGAACTGGCAGCTTCCCAGACGAAACCACTGAACAGCTGATTAGCAGAACACACACACACACACACACACACACACACACACACACACACACACACACACACACACACACACACACACACTCTCTTCCTGGGTGTGAAGGTCCTCACCGGAACCGTGCCAACCACACAGAGCCTGACTGACGACTGCCCTGCTTCCCTTTAACCCTTTAATGGCAGCTCAACGGGGTTAAAGTGTACTAATGCAAAAACTCATCTTTAACCTTGAGTTCTTATTTTCACCAGAGTTCTGCTTAGAACCTTTTCTGAACGGAAAATCTCTGTTTTTTAGGTTCTACTTACAACATTTAAGGGACAAACCAAAGAACCCTTTATGGTGCTTAATTTACTCCACTTTTATTCTGGGAGAAGCAAGCGTTCTCCAGGGTTCTCCATCTCTCAAGTGGAACCTATTTTTTAAAGACATATGTTGTAGGGTTCCACAGAGAACTTTTAAATGGGACAAACTGAAGAACCCTTTAGGGTGTGCTATTTATCCTGCTATTTTATAAAAGTGTACTTAATCCAATTTTGGGACAATGCCATGCTCTTAAAATGTTCCTCAAGTGTTCTTGGGTTGTTAAGTGTTCTAGATTTCTAAAGAGAATACTTGGAACCACATAGAACCTTTTAAAAGGGACAAACTGAAGAACGCTTTAATGTGATTACTCCTGTTTAAAAAAAAAAAAAAAAAAAAAAAAAGTGTACTTAATAATCAGATTCTGGGACCACACGTTCTTAGAAAAAATGTTCCTCAAGTGTTCTTTGGATTTGTTAATGGTTCTTCCTAAAATAGTTCTGCTTAGAGCCTTTTCTGGACCCTTTTGTTCCTGAAGCATACTTAGCAATCAAACACTAGGAGCACGTTTTCCCAGTGTTTCTTTGGGAATGGTTCTTTGAATAGTTAAGGGATCTGAGATTCTAAGAGAGTTCTACTTGGAACCTTTTCTGAATACTTTTATCCTCATAAAGTATACTTACTAATAAAATTCTAGGAGCATATAACATTTTCCAAAAAAAAAGGGTTCCTTGAGGGTTCTTAGCATAGTTAAGGAGGTAGGTTTCCAAAAGTGTTCTACTTGGAACCTTTTCTGAAAGGAGAAACTCTGTTGTCGGGTCCTACATAGAACTTTTAAGCGTTACCTCAGAGAGATGAGCTGAAGTACCCTTTAGGGGGCGTACGTTACCCTATTTTGTTCCTAGGAGAACCATTTCTTCTAAAAGAGTTCCATAAGGAACCTTCTCTGACAGGGAAAGACAGGGAAAGGGAAAGATCGCAGGGTCCTACATAGAAACCTAATAGGGTTCTTTGGATAGTTGAGGCTTCTTAGAGTTCTACTTGGAACCTTTTCTAAAAGGAGGAGGTCAGTTGTAGGGTTCTGTACATCAGCGCACGGTTCGGTGTCGCTCCACATCAGCGGCAGACTCGTGCAGGGGGCGTGGCCTAAAGTCTGAAGGCGGGGCTTGTATGTTAGAAGTCATTTGGTTGAAGTCTAGTGCACGTTTGATTTGTAGCTCGAGTGTGAGACTAAAAAAGAATAAAAAATGTTAGCTGACTCACTTTAAGGGGGAAATGTTTTTGTTTGTTTGTTTATTTATTAAACAAAAGAGAAGTTTCCGTACTTTACACTTTGCTGGTTATTTTTCCTCGTGTTTGCACTTTAGTGAACCGTGTTATTTAATTGAATGCAGTGGGTGAAAATGTCTCATGATATTTGACTGTTTTTCAGAGAATATGCTGTAAACTTGTGCTTTTTGCTTTGTTGCTTATTGTCAGAAAATCGAGGCTGTTGTTTACGTTTACGTTTTTCTCTCGATCACAGCGATGAACTCCGTAAAGAAGCTCGTCAGCTGAAGAAAGATCTCCTGGCAATCAAGCAACGAAAAGAGGAGAGGATGAAGCCGGAGGAGAACAGCGCAGGTAACGGTCAGTAAATAATAATCCACTTTTCAGAAGGAGGTTTCCGAGCCGGTGGACCACTGGACAAACGTGAAGTGTGTTTGTGCTTCATCTTATCTGGAAAATATTATAAAGGAATTCAAATGAAAATGTGTTGTGTGATAAGAAGGAGAAATACTTTAATACACTACAGTCTGAGGTTCTGTTTAAAAAGGAATTAAAATACAACAAAAATGTTTTTTTTTCGTTTTGAAAAAATGAACATCTTAATCTTTTCAGTTTTATTGCCTAAAACTGCTCTTTTTTTGTTGTTGTTGTCAGTTAAATATAGACCAAAACTAATAATAACCATATGACTATAACTATTATTTATTTTCATCGAAAGACTAAAACTAAATTCAATTATAGCTGATAAACTAAAACTCTTTTTATCACTCGTACAGTGTTTTTGTCTCAGCGCTGAGGGAACAGAAACGGTGCTGCTGTTCTAAACCTGGCCCTGTGTTTTGGGGTTAGGAATAGCTAAATCTGTGTGTGTGTGTGTGTGTGTGTGTGTGTGTGTGTGTGTGTGTGTGTGTGTGTGTGTGTGTGTGTGTGTGTGTGTGTTATGAAGCTCAGCCAGGCTAAATGTGGTGTTCTCAGTGCGTATGTGTGTTTTTGTTGTTGCTTCTCTGGTGTTTGTCAGCTGATGATGAAACGTGTTTCTCTGTCTCTCTCTCACTTTAACTCCTGCCACCAAACACATCCATGTTTCACGTTTGCAGCACGCAGAACCGCCTCAACATGCTCGCAGGACGTCCGTGTGTCTCCGTGTCTCTCGGGCTTTTACTCGAGACCAGTTCTTCTTCTCCGGCTGCTTCACCTGCGTGGTGTAGCTCAGAAAGTTCAGAGCAATTTATCTGATTAAAAACTCATCTTATTTCCTTTATTTCTCGCAAATCTGACTGGACCTTAGTTGTAGTTTGATGGCAGATCTGCGCTTGTTGCTATGGTAACGATACAGGTACGTCATTTTTCCTGACCTGCGTCTTTTGATGTCAGGAAGCACCACACGCCAAAGAAATAGGAAAAATCTGATTTCAATCCGTTTCAACTACAGAGATGCACACAAGTGGCTAGAATTAAAATCTTTTAAGTTGTATTTCATTTTTTGCATTTTATTTTGGTTATTTATTTGTTATTGATTTTTTTTGTTTTATTTTCTATTTGGTAGTTAGTTGTTATTTTTTTGGTTTTATGTCTGTTATTTTTTTTGTTTGTTTGTGTTGATTTTGTTTTGTTTGAATTTTTTGGTTTTAGTTTATATTAATATTTGTTGTATTTTATGTTTGTTTAGTGTTTTTTTATATTGGGTTTTGTTTTATTTTGTTACCAGCTCTCATGCTGTCTGTCTGAACAACACTGAAAATCCCAACACTTTTCAACTTGTAGAACTTTCTTTATGCAGGTATAATACATTAAAGTGTGAAAACCAGTGGAATAGAACCAGTGAGAGAGACAGACAGACAGACATGGAGACAGACAGACAGACATGGAGACAGACAGACAGACAGACAGACAGACAGACATGGAGACAGGCAGACAAACAGACAGACAGACATGGAGACAGGCAGACAAACAGACAGACAGACATGGAGACAGGCAGACAAACAGACAGACAGACATGGAGACAGGCAGACAGACAGACAGACATGGAGACAGGCAGACAGGCAGACATGGAGACAGGCAGACAGACAGACATGGAGACAGGCAGACAGACAGACATGGAGACAGGCAGACAGACAGACAGACATGGAGACAGGCAGACAGGCAGACATGGAGACAGGCAGACAGACAGACATGGAGACAGGCAGACAGACAGACAGGGAGAGAGACGGACAGACAGACAGGGAGACAGACAGACAGGGAGACAGGGAGACAGGGAGACAGACAGACAGGGAGACAGACAGGGAGATATGGAGAGAGATGGACAGACAGGGAGAGAGACGGACACACACACAAAGACAGAGAGACAGACAGAGAAACACAGAGAGGGAGAGAGACGGACAGAGAGAGAGAGACAGACAGACAGAGCCTCATTCCTAAGGTTACCTTGTGATGAACACAGAAGAGGTTGTGTAGTGGTGTAGTGGTTGTGTAATGGCTGTGGAATGGTGTAATGGTTGTTTAATGGTGTAATAGTTGTGTAATGGAGTAGTGGTTGTGTAATGGTTGTGTAATGGTGTAGTTGTTGTGTAGTTGTTGTGTAGTGGTTGTGTATTGGTTGTGTAATGGTATAGTGGTTGTGTAGTGGTTGTGTGGTTGTGTAGTGGTTGTGTAATGGTGTAATGGTTGTGTAATGGTATAGTGATTGTGTAATGGTGTAGTGGTTGTGTAATTGTGTAGGTTGTGTAGGTTGTGTAGTGGAGTAGTGGTTGTGTAATGGAGTAGTGGTTGTGTAATGGTTGTGTAGTGGTGTAGTGGTTGTGTAGTGGTGTAATGGTTGTGTAATGGTATAGTGGTTGTGTAGTGGTTGTGTAGTGGTTGTGTAGTGGTGGTGTAGTGGTGTAATGGTGTAGTGGTTGTGTAGTGGTGGTGTAGTGGTGGTGTAGTGGTGGTGTAGTGGTGGTGTAGTAGTGGTGTAGTGGTTGTGTAGTGGTGTAGTGGTGTAATGGTGTAATGGTGTAGTGGTTGTGTAGTGGTTGTGTAGTGGTTGTGTAGTGGTGGTGTAGTAGTGGTGTAGTGGTTGTGTAGTGGTGGTGTAGTGGTTGTGTAGTAGTGGTGTAGAGGTTGTGTAGTGGTGGTGTAGTGGTGTAGAGGTTGTGTAGTGGTGGTGTAGTGGTGTAGAGGTTGTGTAGTGGTTGTGTGTAATCAATCCTGTGTTAAAGAAATAATGATCCTGTTATTCTTTATCATGTCTCAGTGTATATGTTATTTATTTATTTATTTATTTGTTTGTTTATTTATTTATTTCTCCTCAGTGAACAGTTCTGCTTTAACTCAAATCTGCTGCTTTCCTTCCATCATTTTCTCTTAGTGTAAAGTTAAAGACTTTAAAGTTAACATTTCGTGGACATTCCTGTGGCGGAGCTGAGCGATGGACATGTTTATAATATTTTTATAATATTTATGTACATATATTTGTTTTATATCCGGAAGGTTCTTGTGGTGGAAGCGTGAATCAGATCGTACTGACGTGAGAAGCAGCGGCGGCGATATTTCTGTATTTATTTCATTATTTAGAAGAATGAAATTATAGCAGGAGGAATTCGGCTCGCTCGTGTGCTGCTGTTTGGGTTGGACATCAGACGCTAGATGTTGGACGTCGTCTCGTCCACGACCACCACCGCACCAGGAGAGGAGGTCACGGGCCGTTTGGACGAGGCGTGTGCGTGCATGTGTGTGTGTGTGTGTGTGTGTGTGTGTGTGTGTGTGTGTGTGTGTGTGTGTGTGTGTGTGTGTGTGTGTGTGTGTGTGTGTGCTGGCAACTTCTGAGAAAATACCACGAAAATAAAAAACAAGCAATTGAAGGGAAAAGCAGTGGAGCTCCAAAAACGAATTTAAATTCAGTCTGAGATAACTTTGCTTATCGAGGAATCTAAGACACACAGACAGAGAGAGAGAGAGAGAGAGAGAGAGAGAGAGCAGCGTGGAATAAAACAAAACGCAAATGTTTTGAAAGTGTTATTTTTACGGTTATTAGCGCATGCTGGTGGTTCTCTCATGCCACAACCATCAATCTTACATTTTCAACAGCTCAGAGTGTTTTATTCTCTGTTTTTATCGCGGAATAAAAAAAAAAAAAGTCTTTTGAGTAGTTTCCAGGTTTAAATCTGATTTTCCTGGTGTTCAGTCTCCATCTCTTCACATTCTCTCTCTCTCTCTCTCTCTCTCCTCCACTCTCAGCTCTGAGCTCGTCACTAAAGCAAACAGATTCCTGCTAATAAAGTCACCTCGCTCGCTTTAGCATCTGGTGTCTTGCTTGAGGAAGAAGCCAATTGTCTCTTCAGAAATGGACCAGCCCGGAGACGGGTTTTTTTTTTTTTTTTTTCCCTCTCCCTTTTTCTTTTAAAGAGACGTTTGTACCTATTTTTTGGGTTGGCGTTATTATTTTCGACAGGCATCTCTTCAATTTTCAGGACATAAATTATAGCATGTTTGTCCGCTCTGGTTTTCTCTTTCTTGGCTCGGGCGTCGTGTGTAAGAGCCAAAAATAAGACATGCTAAAAACGCTGTGCGCCGTTATACCCACCCTAATTGATGTGGCAGCGTTCTTTTTACCACTCCGAGTTATTTATATGGATTATGCTTCCGTGCAGGAGGGGGGGCGTTTATTTCAGCGGCGCCTTGTCCGTCAAAGCGCCGATGTGGAAACACAATAGTACGGAGATTTTGTAATCGTTCAGTGTTTCGGTGGAATTGATACTAAAAGCAGCTCCGCGGTGTTTCTGAGACGATCTGCAGACCACCAAGCTGTTTTACACACCACAGAGTTCTGGATCCTGATTGGTCAGAAGGTCTTGATTAGTTCTCTATAACAGCAGCTCTGACAGCAGCGCAGGTTTATGTTAATGCACTCGTTCTGATACGTTATCGTTTCCATAGCAACGGCTCGTTCACAGGGATGTGTGCGGCGGATTAAAAATGGTCGACATGGTGAAGTTTTCTGTAACATTGATGGAAGGAGACTCCAGTGTCAGAGCTATAAACAGATAATAGTAATCATTGGTATGTTGCTGTGGTGGAAGAGGAATAAAACACTTGGGAACATGCCGTTATAGGAAAACGATCAACTTCAGGATGGTACCAGCGACTCCGCTTCATCACATCACCCTCTTTATGTTTTTAAAATGAAACACGTTGTTGTGTTTTATATGTTTTGTTTTGTTTTTTTCCTCATAACTATTAAGCTATTTTGTTAAAACATTACGGTCCGTATTCGTTCACATCTCTCAGTTCTAACCAGATTATTACAGTGTTGTAACCCCCTCTGAGACAGTAGAAATGGTTCAGTCCTGTCAGGTGTTGATCTCTGAAGCCTTTAATGCCAGCAGTGCTGAGCGATGAGAAACCTTTACTGCAGCTTCTGGTCCTCCGGGGACTGATGACATCTCACCTTCTTTTTAACTCTTAAAACAATAAACGTGATGATTGACGTGAGCGGAAAAAAAAATAAACCTCCTTCCAAACGATGAGGCCTTTATCGTCCACAACAAGCCGGCGGTTGCTACAACATGAGACGGTGATTTGTTGTGTGTGTGTGTGTGTGTGTGTGTGTGTGTGTGTGTGTGTGTGTGTGTGTGTGTGTGCTGGAGTGACAGGAGGAGGGAGGAACGCTGCTGTCAGAGCCGGGAGATAGTACTACAGCTGGAGCACAGAACTCAAACCTCTCCTCAGTTATCCCCAGGCCTCGTCACTCAGCCGACACGCAGGAGAACCTCGCAGAACACGGCACGGTTCCACTCACATAAATCAGCGCGAAACAGACTTCCTCATAACCTGGGCCTTCAATCCTCGACCTCTAACCTTCAGAAACCCAAAGAGTCTGATTATAAACACTGCACTGAGACTGTGTGTTTGTGTGTGTGTGTGTGTGTGTTACAGTAATATACCGAGTGTTTTATTCCTCTTACACCACACCAGTTTACCAACAATTATAATTTTTGTACTTTTTCTCTATTTATAGTTACATCACGTTATATAGCAGCTATAAACAGTCGTTCCCTCACCAGCCTCTCTTTAGTCTCTGTCTTGTTACAAAGCGCTGACACTGGAGACCCCTTCCATAAACGTCACATAAACACGTTTCTCCTTACAGAAAACTTCACCGTATGAACATCTACACCCTTTTCACTCGTGCACTCAAGTCCCCATGAACGAGCCGTTACTATAGAAACGATAATATAAACCTGCGCTACTGTCAGAGCTGCTGTTATAGAGAACTAATCAACACCTCCTGACCAACCTCTCACTCACTTTATCTCCGTGACGTTGTCCTTTTGTGCATGTTTATAGACGTGTGTTGTGTCCATGTGTAATTTATTATGTACAGAAGGGAAAAAGCAGTTTATTTTATTTTCTGTTTGCCTGTTTTTCTGTTCCGTTTGTTTATTTTTCTATTAGCTCACACCAGAGACCAAACATTTCTCAAAATCCAGCCAGTGGCTTTCACACCAACATGATTTCTCTCTCTCTCTCTCTCTCTCTCTCTCTCTCTCTCTCTCTCTCTCTCTCTCTCTCCCCCTGGAAAACAAATTTCCATCCTCTCGTCCATTCGCTTTTCAGCGTGACATAAATATGAAAAACAAACAAGCGTTCCATTTGAGAGGAGTAAAAAAAAGAAACCGGCAGCACTGAGGTGAAATAAATGCGTGCTGGCAGTGTGTGTGTGTGTGTGTGTGTGTGTGTGTGTGTGTGTTTGTGTGTTTGTGTGTTTGTGTGTTTGTGTGTTTGTGTGTGTGTGTGTGTGTGTGTGTGTGTGTGTGTGTGTGTGTGTGTGACCTGACAGAAGCAGGTGAGCCGTGTGCTGCAGGTGTAGTGGAAAAGCAGTGCAGTGAGGACTGAGCACGCTCTGTGTGACATCACCGCCGTCTGCGTGCCCACATTTACACCAGCGCATTAACGCTTCCAGACACCGGAGTCAACACGGAGCTTCTGCCATTACTGTCTACTCCAATTCCACAGCGAGGACTGCGCAGAACCCTGTGTGTGTGTGTGTGTGTTTATACACTTCAGATGCTGGGTTTTTAGTTGTTTGGTATAAAATCAGACGAGGTTTAATGTAAAACTGTTCCCTTCTTCTGACGTACTGAGCTTCACGACCGCTTTCTTTACTCTTAGCGGTTCTTTGGTTGTCCCTCTACTGGGAACCCTACAGCAGTATCTCCCCATCAGAAAGGGTTCCAAATAGAACTGGTTTTAGGTCTCTAAGAACACTTAATGATCCACAGAACCATCTCCCACCAGTCTGAGAACCATCTTTTCTAAGAGTATACAATTTCATCTTATAATTTAGAACATTTAATTCACCTTCAACCCAGAATTATTCTGTAGAACCCACAAATGGAACCCACAAATAATTTCTTTTTTCTTTCATGAGTGTGCCAAGTACCAGTGAGCTAAATGTTAAACTCCTGAGTGGTTCTGGATATTAAGAAGAAAGTAATGAGCAGTAATTTGGACTGCACACTTACCCAGTTAATACACACTCTGTCTTTAGAACAAAATGGTTCTTTAAGGGGATTGTTGGATATTTAAGGGTTCTTCGCTTTCAAAAAAGCTTTCTGATAAAACAGGAAAACGGATGGAAAGGGTTAAAGGGTTAAAGAGTTCCTCACAGAGACAGCTGAAGAGTGAAGCCATCACAGAAGAGCTTGTTTTACGGAACAGGGTTCTCTCTGCTCTCGATCCCATGGTGTGGAACCCGACACTTCCGGTGTGTGCGTCTTAATGATCTGATTTGTGTCCTCTTGTTTCTCTTGTAACGTACGTCCGTTAGCTCGCGACCATCTTCTCAGTCTGACTAACTGCGGCTTTAAAGAATTAAAGCGGCGATATGCGTTTTGCTGTAAAATAATGCATCCTGTGCTTACAGCCTGACAGGAAGTCCATCACCGCCTCCGTGTCTGATCTCTCCACTGGAGGATAAAGCAGTCCCTGTGCAGTGTGGATCAGCCTCCCATCAGCCCCCTCTCTTACAGTGTTTAAATCCGGACCAACACCACACTTTTGTTAATTAGCCTCTTATTTGGTATCTGTATTTGGTTGCGTGTCTGTTTCCTGAACTTTTTGTTTTATCTGGACCTTTTTATAGTTTAACATTTTTTTTTTTATCCTGACTTTGTTTGATCCTGATTTTATTTATTTATTTTTTTTATGTAAAATGTTTCTTTTTTTTTAATCCTGACCTTGCTAAAATCTTTTTAAAATTCTTTTTAAACTTGATCTTTAATTCTTTTCTTTTTTGATGTTTCACATTTCTTAGTCTTCGATCCTACTTTAAAAAAATAAATAAATTTATTGACCTTGCTAGAATTTTTGCTTTTGTCTAAAAGACAACGTGAAATCAAACCTGGCCTTGTTTTATCTTGTTAGTTGATGCCAGATTGTGCACCAGTTATCAGCAGCTTTCATTAACCTCATTAACATCAGATTATTATTCCGTTATTAATCTTACATCACGTCATTCAGTAACCACAACGTAACCAATCCAAAAAATCTG
>CM042550.1:18667105-18672105 GCA_023630585.1 Cranoglanis bouderius
GATTGTACTATCAGTGTGTGTGATTGTACTATCTGTGTGTGTGATACTATCAGTGTGTGTGTGATACTATCAGTGTGAGTGTGATACTATCAGTGTGTGTGTGATACTATCAGTGTGTGTGTGATTGTACTATCGGTGTGTGTGATTGTACTATTGGTGTGTGTGATTGCACTATTGGTGTGTGTGTGATTGCATCATCAGTGTGTGTGATACTATCAGTGTGTGTGTGATTGTGTTATCGGTGTGTGATTGTGTTATCGGTGTGTGTGATTGTATCATCAGTGTGTGTGATTGTACTATCGGTGTGTGTGTGTGTGATTGTATCATCAGTGTGTGTGATTGTACTATCTGTGTGTGTGATACTATCAGTGTGTGTGTGATTGTATCATCAGTGTGTGTGTGATTGTATCATCAGTGTGTGTGTGTGATTATATTATCAGTGTGTGTGATTGTATTATCAGTGTGTGTGATTTCATCATCAATGTGTGTGTGTGATTGTATCATCAGTGTGTGTGTGTGATTGTATCATCAGTGTGTGTGATACTATCAGTGTGTGTGTGATTGTATTATCAGTGTGTGTGATTGTACTATCTGTGTGTGTGATACTATCAGTGTGTGTGATTGTACTATCTGTGTGTGTGATACTATCAGTGTGTGAGATTGTATTATCTGTGTGTGTGTGTGATTGTATCATCAGTGTGTGTGTGTGATTGTATCATCAGTGTGTGTGTGTGATTGTATCATCAGTGTGTGTGTGTGATTGTATCATCAGTGTGTGTGTGTGATTGTATCATCAGTGTGTGTGATTGTATCATCAGTGTGTGTGTGATTGTATCATCAGTGTGTGTGTGAGATTGTATCATCAGTGTGTGTGTGAGATTGTATCATCAGTGTGTGTGTGTGATTGTATCATCAGTGTGTGTGTGTGATTGTATCATCAGTGTGTGTGTGTGTGATTGTATCATCAGTGTGTGTGATTGTATCATCAGTGTGTGTGTGATTGTATCATCAGTGTGTGTGTGATTGAAATTATCAGTGTGTGTGTGATTATATTATCAGTGTGTGTGATTATATTATCAGTGTGTGTGTGATTATATTATCAGTGTGTGTGCGTGATTGTATTATCAGTGTGTGTGTGTGATTATATTATCAGTGTGTGTGTGTGTGTGATTGTATTATCAGTGTGTGTGTGTGTGATTATATTATCAGTGTGTGTGTGTGATTATATTATCTGTGTGTGTGTGTGTGATTGTATTATCAGTGTGTGTGTGTGTGATTGTATTATCAGTGTGTGTGTGTGATTGTATTATCAGTGTGTGGGATTGTATTATCAGTGTGTGTGGGATTGTATTATCAGTGTGTGTGGGATTGTGTTATCTGTGTGTGTGTGGGATTATATTATCTGTGTGTGTGTGTGTGATTGTATTATCAGTGTGTGTGTGTGATTGTATTATCTGTGTGTGTGTGATTATATTATCTGTGTGTGTGTGTGATTATATTATCTGTGTGTGTGATTGTATTATCAGTGTGTGTGATTGTATTATCAGTGTGTGTGTGTGTGATTGTATTATCAGTGTGTGTGTGTGATTGTATTATCAGTGTGTGTGTGTGATTGTATTATCAGTGTGTGTGTGTGATTGTATTATCAGTGTGTGTGTGTGATTATATTATCAGTGTGTGGGATTGTATTATCAGTGTGTGTGTGTGTGATTATATTATCAGTGTGTGTGTGTGATTATATTATCAGTGTGTGTGTGTGTGATTATATTATCAGTGTGTGTGTGTGTGTGTGTGATTATATTATCAGTGTGTGTGATTGTATTATCAGTGTGTGTGATTGTATTATCAGTGTGTGTGTGTGATTGTATTATCAGTGTGTGTGTGTGATTGTATTATCAATGTGTGTGTGTGATTGTATTATCAGTGTGTGTGTGGGATTGTATTATCAGTGTGTGTGTGGGATTGTATTATCAGTGTGTGTGTGTGTGATTGTATTATCAGTGTGTGTGTGTGTGATTATATTATCAGTGTGTGTGATTGTATTATCAGTGTGTGTGTGTGATTGTATTATCAGTGTGTGTGTGATTGTATTATCAGTGTGTGGGATTGTATTATCAGTGTGTGTGATTGTATTATCAGTGTGTGTGTGTGATTGTATTATCAATGTGTGTGTGTGATTGTATTATCAGTGTGTGTGTGGGATTGTATTATCAGTGTGTGTGTGGGATTGTATTATCAGTGTGTGTGTGTGTGATTGTATTATCAGTGTGTGTGTGTGTGATTATATTATCAGTGTGTGTGATTGTATTATCAGTGTGTGTGTGTGATTGTATTATCAGTGTGTGTGTGATTGTATTATCAGTGTGTGGGATTGTATTATCAGTGTGTGTGATTATATTATCAGTGTGTGTGATTGTATTATCAGTGTGTGTGTGTGATTGTATTATCAGTGTGTGGGATTGTATTATCAGTGTGTGGGATTGTATTATCAGTGTGTGGGATTGTATTATCAGTGTGTGGGATTGTATTATCAGTGTGTGTGTGTGGGATTGTATTATCAGTGTGTGGGATTGTATTATCAGTGTGTGTGTGATTGTATTATCAGTGTGTGTGTGTGTGATTGTATTATCAGTGTGTGTGTGTGTGATTATATTATCAGTGTGTGTGATTGTATTATCAGTGTGTGTGTGTGATTGTATTATCAGTGTGTGTGTGATTGTATTATCAGTGTGTGGGATTGTATTATCAGTGTGTGTGATTGTATTATCAGTGTGTGTGTGTGATTGTATTATCAGTGTGTGTGTGTGATTGTATTATCAGTGTGTGTGTGTGATTGTATTATCAGTGTGTGTGTGTGTGATTATATTATCAGTGTGTGTGATTGTATTATCAGTGTGTGTGTGTGATTGTATTATCAGTGTGTGTGTGATTGTATTATCAGTGTGTGGGATTGTATTATCAGTGTGTGTGATTGTATTATCAGTGTGTGTGTGTGATTGTATTATCAGTGTGTGTGTGTGATTGTATTATCAGTGTGTGGGATTGTATTATCAGTGTGTGGGATTGTATTATCAGTGTGTGGGATTGTATTATCAGTGTGTGGGATTGTATTATCAGTGTGTGTGTGTGTGGGATTGTATTATCAGTGTGTGTGTGTGGGATTGTATTATCAGTGTGTGTGTGGGATTGTATTATCTGTGTGTGTGTGTGGGATTGTATTATCAGTGTGTGTGTGTGGGATTGTATTATCAGTGTGTGTGTGTGGGATTGTATTATCAGTGTGTGTGTGTGGGATTGTATTATCAGTGTGTGTGTGTGGGATTGTATTATCAGTGTGTGTGTGTGGGATTGTATTATCAGTGTGTGTGTGTGGGATTGTATTATCAGTGTGTGTGTGTGGGATTGTATTATCAGTGTGTGTGTGTGGGATTGTATTATCAGTGTGTGTGTGTGGGATTGTATTATCAGTGTGTGTGTGGGATTGTATTATCAGTGTGTGTGTGTGGGATTGTATTATCAGTGTGTGGGATTGTATTATCAGTGTGTGTGTGGGATTGTATTATCAGTGTGTGTGTGGGATTGTATTATCAGTGTGTGTGTGGGATTGTATTATCAGTGTGTGTGTGGGATTGTATTATCAGTGTGTGTGTGGGATTGTATTATCAGTGTGTGTGTGTGTGATTGTATTATCAGTGTGTGTGTGTGTGATTGTATTATCTGTGTGTGTGTGATTATATTATCTGTGTGTGTGTGTGTGATTGTATTATCTGTGTGTGTGATTGTATTATCTGTGTGTGTGATTGTATTATCTGTGTGTGTGATTGTATTATCAGTGTGTGTGATTGTATTATCTGTGTGTGTGTGGGATTGTATTATCAGTGTGTGTGTGGGATTGTATTATCAGTGTGTGTGTGGGATTGTATTATCAGTGTGTGTGATTGTATTATCAGTGTGTGTGATTGTATTATCAGTGTGTGATTGTATTATCAGTGTGTGTGTGTGATTATATTATCAGTGTGTGTGATTATATTATCAGTGTGTGTGATTGTATTATCAGTGTGTGTGATTGTATTATCAGTGTGTGTGATTGTATTATCAGTGTGTGTGTGTGATTGTATTATCAGTGTGTGTGTGTGATTGTATTATCAGTGTGTGATTGTATTATCAGTGTGTGATTGTATTATCAGTGTGTGTGTGTGATTGTATTATCAGTGTGTGTGTGTGATTGTATTATCAGTGTGTGTGTGTGATTGTATTATCAGTGTGTGTGTGTGATTGTATTATCAGTGTGTGATTGTATTATCAGTGTGTGATTGTATTATCAGTGTGTGTGTGTGTGATTGTATTATCAGTGTGTGTGTGTGGGATTGTATTATCAGTGTGTGTGTGTGTGATTGTATTATCAGTGTGTGTGTGTGATTGTATTATCAGTGTGTGTGATTGTATTATCAGTGTGTGTGATTGTATTATCTGTGTGTGTGTGATTGTATTATCAGTGTGTGTGTGGGATTGTATTATCAGTGTGTGTGTGGGATTGTATTATCAGTGTGTGTGTATGTGATTGTATTATCAGTGTGTGTGTATGTGATTGTATTATCAGTGTGTGTGTGGGATTGTATTATCAGTGTGTGTGTATGTGATTGTATTATCAGTGTGTGTGTGTGTGATTGTATTATCAGTGTGTGTGTGTGTGATTGTATTATCAGTGTGTGTGTGGGATTGTATTATCAGTGTGTGTGTATGTGATTGTATTATCAGTGTGTGTGTGTGATTGTATTATCAGTGTGTGTGTGTGATTGTATTATCGCTTGTGTTATGGTATGTTTTTCAGTTGGTTGCGCTCCTCAGCTGTCTTGTAATCAGATGTTTTTCCAGAATTCACGCTGAGCCCAGTGCTGCTCTCACAGCCCGTGCTCCTGCTCTCTTCCAGACGTTTACAGGAAGCAGGCTGGCAAATCGTTCACTTCAAGTGCTTTTCTTTCTTTTCTTTGCTTTTTTTT